>WWET01000709.1:242867-255150 GCA_011038615.1 Limnodynastes dumerilii
TTAGTTACTCCTGGGCTAAACCATGTTAATTTCAAGGGGGAATCAAGTTAATTGTATACTTAGGGATATATCTTTGAATTGCTTACTGCACACAGATACTGACCAGCTTTACTATCACACTGTTATTTAGACTTGGGATAGGAAACATCACCTCTCAACACTAATACTGTTTGCAACAGATGAAATATGACTCCCCTGCAATCACCATGGTTTAGCCCAGGTGTAACTAAGTTCATGCACTTAACAAGGTCTGGATCCAGCCCTATGTCCCTTCCCTCCCTCAACATGCACCTCAGAACACAAGCCTTTATCTGTTTCAGCCGTTACTGCGTGCATTCCAGTTCTGAGAAACGTTGTGTCAGCTGGCGTATACTCACCTCTGGATCAGAACCATTTTATGTAGATCTACAGTAATGGCACACCGTAATTGATAATAGATGAGACCTGATTGATTTAAAAAAAACAGAATTAAAGGTGACAAATATCAGCATGTATCCGCACCTATCTTAAAGATTCCTCCCCCGTCACCTCCCCTTTTTTTAAGAACCTAGGGCACTTAAGAGTGGGGCTTCCCTACGTTCCCTATCATATTCTCCTTCTTAAGAATAAGAATGTTCTTATCCCTACCCCGCCTCCCTGACTCCTGAACGTACCTCCCCCTCCCACTCTTCTTAAATCCTCCCTGAGGCTGCCATGGCACGCCTATTTTTACTTTCTAAAGTACGTGTGTACCGCACGTATTCAATCTATGTACTTAAATGGAAGAAATGGCACAAGCTTCTTAAGTGTGAATAAGGTCCATGGTGATAACATTAATGGTGCTTTCCTTTGCATGTTATCACTATGGATGAGACATGGATGCTGTTTTTTTAATCCTGAAACAACACAACAGTCTGTGGAATAGAAGCACAGTCACTGCCACTAAAAAAATTTCGGGTTACCGACGGTGGCCATGTTTTGGGACCACCTGCATCCCCATGGATACAACGGTAACAACAGTGCCCTACCAAGACATTTTGCAGATGAATTTCCGTCCAACATTGCAGAAACAGCAGCTGCAAAAGTCTGTGCCTGTGCTCTTCCATCACGGCAATGCTCCTGCTCCTCCTGATCTTGCACCAAGTGATTATTGCTATTCCCAATCCTGAAAGACACTCTTTGTGGCCGCATGTTTTCCAGACATGCTTCCCTTGCATCAGCGATTTACCTGTGGGCTCAATACACCCCCCGCAAAAAAGTTTTCACAGGGCAGAGGTACTGCATAAGATTTCATTATTTTTCTGCAAAATTTTTGTTGTTGTTAACAACACTGTATCAGCATCTCTATGAATAAAATGTGTTATGTTAATAAAAAATATGTAAAAAAAAATGTTCATTTGCTAGAGATAACGGTTACATGCTAAGGCACATTATACCTACTAGCTGCATTATAATGTAGAGGTTTATTTACAGCATGCAGTTTGTAGTGATTTTAAAGATGTTTATTTCAATTTGTGCCTTTTACAGTTAAGGTTTGTGTAATACAGTACTAGCAGTGTTAATGATTACATGGAGATCAGCTATCATATAATCCATTCCATTACTTCTCTTCCGTATTATTCTGGTTCACAGCTCTCTGTACGACAGACACAATGCATTCAAATGATGCCATTGTGCTCTGCACTCCCTCTCTCAGCTCCAGTGCTTTGGCTGTACAGACTTACTGCGTCAAACAAATGGGATTGGTTTATTTCCTAAATCCCACAAGATTCTGAAGGCTCTTATTAAATTTCCCCTCTGCTCCCTCCACACTGAATCTATGCATCATAGATAATATTCATTTGCTTGTATTGTGTTGTATCTTTTCAATTTCCAAGATACACTTCCTCTCCTGTGGAGAGCAGTACATACTGATGGAATAAATATACAGACAACTAGATGGAGTCACAGTGGGAGAATTGTAAGCATTCGTTTGTGGATGCTTTTGTTTCTGGCGTTGAATTATTTTCATTCCCTTTTTACACTATGTGTAACCCTCAAAATGTTGAAATGAAAAACTTTAGATACAAGTGAATAAAAGGCAGATGTTTGTGGGCTTACTCCAAAACAACCCACAAAGGTGATAGAATAGTCAGTATTCTTGTGCTAGTGATATATTTTTTTATTTCATTAAACTCCAGTAAGCAAAGAAACAACACAAGGCAGAACGCAGAATACAGGCTTTGGATTTGTAAGTGCTTGGACCCCCAATGATTTGGAGGTGTCTGCCAGCACAGGGTCACATAATGCTTCAGTTCTCCATGTCAAGCACACAGAAATTCCCAGAAGTCTGGATGGGATCCCATACAATAAACTGACTAGGTGTCATTCCCCCTTTGTCTGTATATGAGGCATGCATTTCAATCCCATTAAAAAGCAAATCTGAGAATGCAGAGTGGAATAGTGACTGCAATCTGACTGAAAAGTGCAGTATGTGAGAAAACCTTGTAAGTATGGATCCAGCACATATGTATCAAATGCTGAGTAAACTGTCACTTCTTTTCATTGTGGCATAATTACAATATTGTATAGTGTGTGGCCTTCCCTCTTCTCTCCTCTCCTCCCCACACTCTCACATCCCTGTCAATGCATGGTTCCATCCCAGTGCACTTTCTTGTTTCCATTCCTCCATAACTCATTTACAAGCCAAATCAGCTTCTGGCTGTCATTTCACCCATGTGCTATTCTATTAAAGCAGCATTCTCTTTTTCTACAGAATCCTGCAGTTGATTTTCAGTACTCACATGATTTGTGATATATAAAAATCTTTATTATTTCTATTAATAAGGCTAACATCTACAGCCTGGTAGGTTAATGCCATGGTAACATGTATGTCTATAGTATCAAGACAAACATGATTGTAATTAGCAATGTAGCTACTGTTTATATTTGTTTAAATATGTTATTGGTTTCATGCCTTCTCTTTAGTTATACGTGCATTGTACACTGGGATTATAACTAAATTAAAAGGCAAACGGCGGAGTACTCATCCATACACCAGTCAGCACGCACACCTTACCAAAATAAATACACGGACACATATGGCTGCATTTAAAATGGGAACATGGTTTATTTACTAAATCAATTGGGCCGAATTGGTATGACAACTAAATACCTGTGTCATCCAACAATGAATGGTGGCGTGGCCCAAGGGTGGAGAGGGTTCAGCTCTTACTTAACCTAATCTAAACTTACTTATCTAAATTAACACTATACAAAACTATAAACCATGGCGCTTTGAGCAAATCGGTCATACCCACCGAACCCAATCATAATGCACACCCCGGAACCTGGAAGGTGGCATACCTACTGGACCTGCCCGTTAAGGACCAGACTCCTTGCACTCCTGGGTTGGTACTCAACAGACATATTGCTCTTCAATTCTTATGTGAACCACAAACCTTGCGCCATTACCTATTATGACCCTCTCCACTGCTACCGCCAAACCATGCACCGTCTGGATGTAAGAAAAAACATGTTAGAAAAACGTAAACACTTTATGGGAGGGAGGGTGTTAAAATCCGCAGGAAAAGACACCTAGCCCCTCCCCTACATCCTCTTATATTCTGAGTCCCCAGCCTGCGTTTTATCTGCGTTCTGCCCTATGGGGCTTCACTCTTTTTTGTAACATGTTTGTGACACCTTTGGCATGTATTGAAGAAAATTGTACTATTGTCCTTACATTATGATTCCCTAATTTCACTTGTGATTAAATTTTAGGTTATCTGTTGTATCTACAATTTCACTACCTTTCAGCCCCCTACTTCAATAACTTTATACTGTACATTAAAAGATAAGACCCAGGGAGTCTTATCTTCTTTAAGAATGTCAGCTCAATGGCCTACAGTACCAGCAATTGCAACTTCTTTGCTGGCTCCAAAAAGTGGTGGGGTGGGGGGTGGAAAACTTGCTTATAACATATTCCAAACAGCTACCAGTACTATTTTATCCCATAATTGCTGCATAATTGCCCCATACTTTTATAGGCAGCTTGAAAAAATATTAAACTAAATCTGAAATTCTGCTAAATTTCAGTGATCCTGATTAGTTTTGCTCATTGATATCACAAGGTTTTATTTATTTACATTTTTTTGTTTGCCTCTAACAGACCTGAATGACCTTCTGAAAAAAGCTAGACAAGTCACTTACTACAAATACATAATGTTTTATACTCAATTAGCAAACACAATAAGGATGGAAGCACATTAATAAAAATATAATATCACTCTCATGGCAAAGCACCTAAATTTCTATAACCCCAGCATCACTTAGATTTCTGAAATGTGCGGCCCACAGAGAAGAGTATTAAGCTGTCAACGCTGGCAAGTGACATTGAATTGTCTAATTTGCCAGCTGTTATTGGATGTCCGCTCAGGTATAGAGCGAGTAGTGATCACACTGTAGACTAACAGCGTACTCCCTTGCTATGGGACCTAGCTCTCTTTACTTCCACTCCTGGTGATGTGAAATAGAATGCAGACATTTGTAAGGCTGACAGTTATCTTCTCGGTACTAAAAGTCCAACAGGTTTAACATATTGGGCTAGATCCTCATCTAAGAAATCCAGCTGACTTGTATACACTAGTGTATACGCAGGGCCCTCCTTAATGCCTAATGGCGGCCATCTCCCTCCCTTTTTACCAGGGGTTCCCATTGTTTCTACCCTCTCCCTCTGTTCTTCTTCCTTGATCTCCTTTAATCCACTCCATTTCCCTTATTTGATCATGTTAGCTAGTTTATAGTTTTATCATTTCATCAGTTTTATATTTTTACTGTGCTGTTAATTTTTCTACTGTATATGTCTACACTGCATTTTCTATGTTAATCTATACAGCGCTGCAGATACCTTCTTGCACCCTATAAATAAACGTTCTTATTATTAAAATAACAATAATAATAATAATTATCATCATCATCATATTAACTACAAATGAAAGAACTGAAATAAAATGTGAATAGATAACAAAAAATAATCTAATTTAGATTCTTTAAAGAAAACAATGAACTAGCTGCTGTTATTAAATGTAAACAAAGGATTGTGGCCAATCCAATCACTGTGGCTTTAAATTAAATTTACTTTATTAACAATGCTTATGAAAAGAGCATATACGATGTGAACGCAAGTATTAACAACTAAATGCAATGAAGACAAATAGGCAAACGGTCAAAAAAGATTGAGTAAGAAGTGAAGTTAAGGGGCTCCAGCAGGTTTCAGTCCATTTAGATGACTTTGGGACTTATTTTATTGAAGGTTATTGAAGGTTATAAAGATAAAAGTAGAGATATTGGGCCTGATCCAGACCTATGCTGGTGTGCGTAGTGTATTAATGCCGGCGTACCTTCGGTGCATGGCAATAGGAACTCCCCTTGATTGTACTAAGTTTTGCTTTCTTACGACGAGCAAGCCCTTCCCTAACAATTTTTTATCGTAACCGCGGGCGTCCGTATGCTCATTGTGTAGTTACGATGCTTAGCACGCCCATACTGTACAATTTAAATGCCTCACCCCGCCCTCGGCACGTAGTTACGGATTACGTAAGGCAGGCACGCCCCCTCCAGCGTTAATATGAAGCTAATACGCCCACGGCTCATACACTCAGAATTTCTGTCCCACACATACGCAGTTAGTACAAAAAGGCGTTTTTACGCTTACGATCAGCGTAAAAATGCACACAAGCGTAGGTCTGGATCAGGCCCTTTGCCTATAGTAACCAATCCAATTCTAACTGTCTATCTATCATTTTATAGAATGTGTTTGATAAATGAACACTATGGGTCGGATCCAGACCTCTGCATGTTTTCCATACACACGGGGTTCTGGCAGTCTGCACGGAAGACTGGAGTGAACTCCCCTGTCACTTCCCTCTCTCATGTGGATTTGGCAGCAGTTACGCTGCAATAAACCTACCTTAAGTGTCCCGTGTGGATCAGTCATCCTTACAACAGCCACACAGATCTGCTTACACCCACACAGACTGTAAAATTTTTATGTTGCCCCCCCCCCCCTACACACACACACACACTTTACAGTGTTTAGGTGGGCAGAGGGGAGGGGCTATCCTGATGGATTATTTACCAGATGTACAAAACTAACATCTGGTACATGCATGCACACTACCAGAAGCAAGTTGCGGAAGTCTGGTGTTGGATCCAAGTCTCAATCTGACCCATATTCTGATAGCGTGTGCAACATTGCTTTGAAGCTCTTTATGTTTCAACTTAATTTTTTGCCTACTGAGGTGCTGAGATATCATTTGCTCTGTATGACATTGCCTCACGATTGGAGCCATGTTTCCTCAGTGGGACAATATTACATCCAGCAACCATATAGTAATAGATAATTATGATGACAATTTTACTAGGCACAAAATTCTGATGAAATGAACAAATTCAGATCAAGTTTGACACTAAATACAGCCAGAGATTGCTTGCTGAAGAATCATTTATGATGCCTCTCCTTGAGTTTCATTGGGCCTGATCCAGAGCTATGATGGTACACTGAGCGTGCTAACGCTCAGCGTACCATCGCTTCACTCCCCTGACACTCCCCCTTGCCCCAGCGTATTAACACTCGCTTACGCCGGCTGAAGGCTACCCTAACTTCAGTCAACATAAGCGAGTGTTAATACACTGGGACGGCGGCGTTGCTACACTAACGCCGCCCTCCCAGCCTCATTACCCTCCCCCTGCCTACCTGTACTAACTGCAGAGTAGTAACGGAGGGTAACGCCCCCTCCAGCGTTACTACACTGCTGCTACAGATGCCCAATCCATGATCGGGCATTTCCGTAGCTATGCCGGGCAACATCTGCCCGACGCATGCGCAGATCAGCTTTTAAGCTGATCTTACGCTGCTGCCCGCCGTCTTAACGCCAGCCTGGATCAGGCCCATTGAGTGTAACACATGTTACTTTGCTGACCTTGAGTTATAACACAAGTTAAATTCCCATTTGCACGAATCCTGGAATATTCATGGTTACTTCATGTTCTTTAGGGCTGTACCCGATGCCTGCTATGGTGTGTTCACTCAACTCCTATGTTTAAGAAATATTTGCATAGTGGCTGCTTTTGTCTACTTGAAGGGCCGTATTCACAGACACGTTTTTGCGCTGAGTTCTGTGCGTATTTTTAGGATCGGAGTAATTGCGCATGTGTAGTAACTTTATTTACGCAATTTTATTTGATTTTACACACAGAAGTCCATTAGGCTCGTATGTGTAAATCGCACTTGGGGACGTACGTGAGGAGGGACGTGGTTGAAATCCGTATGGACAAAGTTACGTGAAAGTGGGTGGGTGAAAGCATTTAAATGACCATTTGAGGGCGCGATTAGTTAAATACGCATGTACGTATGTATTATATGCACGTAAATGCACACGTAGAGATAAGGGTGTCCTATGTAGGCGTAAGTCACCGATAACCCGTGTGAGGGGAGTGTCATGGGTGTTGCATTGCCATGGACATGCGTATAATTACGTGCCTTTAACTAACGGATCTGTGAATATGGCCCGAAATGTTTACATATAAATTCTGTATTGGTAACTATAGAATAATCCTTTAGATTTATACCTAAAGCTGATTTACAACTTTTAATTCTAAAGACAAAGAAATGTGTATTTTAGCTGTGAACTAATGGGTCAAACAGTTGTGAATGAGATTGAAGAGCTGTGACTGCATTATCTTGTGCCATGCAGGTCTGCCTTGCTGCAAAGTCATTCTGGAAAAGCTCCCTAGTTCTATGATTGCAGTTTTGGATTACTGCTTCAATCATGGCTTATCGAGGGTTTCCACAAAAGGCAATTCACCAACAGTGTCTTCAGGGGAAGCCAGATTTAAAAGCCAATTTCCAGCAATACCTGCCCTTTCTGCAGTGTTGTCTGAAAAACAGGAGGGGTAATAATCTAGGTAATTACATGTCGATTTATAGCAGGGGCTAGGAAGAATTTTGAATCAATTTGGAGCGCTGGTTGTAGTTGTAGAGATAAAAGAAGGATCACACTTTAACATGTTCCTTGCTATAAGATGATATCCTGAAACAAAATCTGTGTATACAGCACAGATTCCAATCCATGACAAATCATTAAAATTACTAATGTGGTGCAATATAAAAGGGAAATGGATGTAGGATACTTAATCAAGCTAAACTTGTTTTCATTGGTGCATGATTTATTAAAAAAAGTTTTGGAATAAAAGAGCACTAAAGACATAAATCCAATAATAAAATGAAAATATGGTAGTTATGATATACAGGAGCTAAAAAAATTAATACTTCTTTTCTTTGTTACTCAAAGGAAGTCTTTATATCATCAATTTAACAAATATATAAGAGGGAGCTTAAAATGCAACTGTCGCCTACACAATTCACTAGGATGTAGTGCCTCATGAATACCAGTCAGGGCTCATGAATTTTAACCATGAAGTCCATCAGTGATGTCAACGGTTTTTATATTAGTTCTGCCTAAGAAACATCTCCTTTCTCAGTGTGTGAGCTCCATTTTCTCTTTCAGAAGGTTTAGCTATGTGCAGAGGGAGAAACAACAGAGGGAGATAGGAAAGTATGATGGCACAGGATTGGATATAGATCTTTGTGGGCTATTTATGTACTGTAGTTGTTGCTTATCAGACCGCTATATATCTAATGTGACTTTCATAGAAATGCCAATTCATGGCTACAATAAAAAGTACAACTGTGGTTAATGATCAAATAAAACTTAGGAATGAAGGACCAGATTGAGAGACTTGAAATAAGAGAGGAAAGTTACTCCTGGGCAAAACCATGATGATTGCAGGGGAGTCATATTGCAAACAGTATTAGAGTTGAGAGGTGATGTTTCCTATCCCAAGTCTAAATAACAGTGTAATAGTAAAGCTGGTCAGTATCTGTGTGCAATGATATATCCCTGCTTGCAAAGAATATAATTCAATTGACTCCCCCAGATATCAACATTGTTTTACCCGGGAGTAACTTTCCTCTCTTATTTTCAATCTCTGAATCTGGTCCGAAGTTACAAACTTTTAACATTGAGCTTACTTAAAGGGATTTAGGGAATATGTACCCCATTCAGAGGTTTGGGTACACTTGCTGGCAATATTTTTTCTGTGCATTTTTGTTTAGTGTTTTATGACATACCTGCAGTGCTATAAGGTAACACAACCCCAAATTCATATCCCAGGTCCCCATCAACTGCCTTTAGAATGTAATGAGAGATCACACCCGCTCATTCCTGTGTTAATTCACAGTGATTATAGGGCTGTTTTGTTGCTCAGTCCTACCCTTTATATAGGCATCCTCCAGGTATTCATCACAAGTTGTGGTATGTTCCTATTAATTCAAGCTGCATAGAGTCAACTGGACCAATGAACTTACCTAACCTCTGGTGACTACTAAAGATAATGATAATAATGGTGGTAATTAAGTTGACAATGTATCAATACATGTCACAGTAGCAGGGTGGTCTTTCTTTACAAATGCGCTGACCGGATGCACCTACATTAAACTATAGATTGTATTTCCAATACTAACTGATCTGAATCCTCCCTACCATATCCTTAGGAAAAAATTCAGCCTTTGGTGTTGAGATAGACTGAAACATGCACAATTTATTTCCATACCATAGTGATTCCTCTTTAATGTAATATCAACTCCTCCAATAGTGGAGTGTTTAATGCCTCGTGAGTTGCAGAGGCCCGATGCCTGCTTTCCACTGCACTAAATAATAGCTTTCTGAGTTTCTTGAAGGCTGCTGTTTCATGCACACTCATCTGTGACCTACATCAAATTAAATACTGGCAGAAGACGGCTGTTTAATATTCAGGGTGGATGTGCATTAGCACTCTTGGCTTCACCTAGGAACCTAATTACCTCTCTTTGCGTTATACTGCAAACATTCTGTTCAGATTCACAGGCTGACCTGCTATTACATATAATCTAAATGTTAAACACTGGAGGAATAAAAGATGCAAGTCCTGGGATAGTGAACAGTTTTATTCGCTACCTATAAACTATTCAATGTATATTTTAACTCCAGTACTGACAGTGAACACTAATGATGTATTCCCCTCCAATGTGAGTCCATAAGCAGAGATACCTGTGAATAATATATACCTCTCTATTCAGTATTTATAGTATGTCTAAATGGTTCAAAAGTAGAGATGTAGAGATAAATATATCCCTTATCCAGTAAGCCTTTACATTTCTATGAATCACATGAACCCTAATGGGAACCCCTGTAAATGACTGAAGGCTTGGTACACACCTAGAAAATCTGTTCCATTAAAAGAGAAAAATAAAAATAAAGATGTGTTTGTGTCTTCGCAGTTTTCATGGTTCCAATAGGACACTTCAGACCTGATCCAGAGCTGTGCTTCCACCTACTGTTTAGAATGATTATGTGAAAGCACAGTTCTGGATCAGGTCTGTGCCGTGCTTCCACCTACTCAGTCTAAAGAGTATATGGAAGCACAGCTCTAGATCAGGTCTGTGCTTCCACCTACTCTTTAGAATGAGTTCTGAGCATGTGCAGAACAGGAGCAAGCACAGAATGATGGGAACTTGATGATGAGATGATGATGACCACAGAAAGATGGGAGCACTGCTGCCCTATCCGCCTGTGTCCATGTTCTGTGTGCTAGTGCAACAGAGAGCTACACTATAATTCAATGAGAAAGGGGGCGGTTTAGAGCTGCTGCGAGCGCAGAGGCTAGGCAGATTCCCTGCATTTGCTCTATAATTTTACACCTTTATATCTAATGAGGGCTTGTTGACACAGCAACTAACCCTGAGCTTGAGATGCTTTTTAATCAAACTGGTGCAGTTGAACAGAATCCATTCATATGGACATTACAAAGAGATAATTGTTCACAATAAGAACATTGTACAAGTGATTACACTCTACATTATCCAAAATATAATACTTCTATAAATAAACACTCATGCTGTGGCTGAAATTGACTTCAATATATGAGAGTACAGAAGGTTGTATGTATGGAAGTATTTCCTGTGATGCAGCAGGAGGCACTAAAGTCTCCATACACTTCTGCAAACTTTGTTACACATTCTTTACAAACCCCATCAATGCTGTTTTTTAGCCACTAAATTTATTGCATGTGCCGCTATTAATACATCTCCCCAAATGTAGTTCTATCTTCATTTCCAACTGTGAACAATTAATTTCTTTCCAACCTACAGATCATTTTAACTCACCTATTTCTCCAGACGCACAGAAAATGCAATCATCAAGCAGATTTATTTTCCAACAAATAGTTGTGTTGATGTGCTTAAGAGAATTGTGAGGAGTGCCAACCTTCTCACCCAGGAAAAACATCCCCTATCCTAAACTGGAGCTCATGGGACTTCCACATGCAGGCTGTTACATAAGTTAGCAAACTCATTTTATTCACCACAAATGAATGGCCCCTGAGGAAGGGGTGGAGAAAATCAATCTTAAGCTGCAGTGTATTTATTTTGGTATCAAGTAATATATTGCTACTTGAATCAGCTCTTTCTGTTTATTTGTAGGACCAAATCTGTTTTCTAGAATGACAGTGACCATATATGTTTGGTCACTGCCATTCACAGAAACAAATTTGGTCCTACAGGGCTCCCGTAGAAGCCCTGTATTACCAATACTGCTATGTGAAAAAGCCCAGCCGCACTGCTGGGTTTTAAAAAAAATAAAATAAAAAAATAACATTGTCCAGAGAGTTATCTGATCTTTCGGGCGGGTGGGACAGTGGGACAGTCTCCCAAAATCGGGTCTATCCCACTGTAATCGGGAGAGTTGGGAGGTATGACTAACCCTCCTTTTTATATATGTGCGTAGCAGATCGTAGTACTTTAAGTAGAAAGAGGCAGCATAATGCCACCTCGGGGCATGTCTAGGAAGAAGTGGGAGGGATTTAGATTAGACAGGGAGGACGGGGGGAGGCAATGTCTGTACGGACATTGCACAGTTAGATAAGGTAGCCCTATGGCACTCGTAAGTGCCATAAGGTACCTAAAAACAGGGAGCGGTTTAGGGGCTGGAATATGAGTTAGGTGCGGATCTTACCGCTGACTCTTCACTGTGAATCAGGTACGTTTGCTATATAATGTTTAGTATGGAGCACCAGGCTTGTTTTTGTTTCTTTTATAGACATGAAAGTTAGCTAAATTCCACACAAATTTTCCTATTTGGAATGGGTAATTGTCATATTGCCCTTTTTTGACAATTAACCATTCCCAAAAGCGGGTAGCTTAGGCTTAGGCAGCAGGACTTGGGTTAGG
>WWET01000709.1:300260-342345 GCA_011038615.1 Limnodynastes dumerilii
CCCCCTGGCACTCCCCCTGTGCGGGCGTATGGCCCCTTCCTTACGCCGGGTGAAGGCTACCCTAGCTTCGCCCGGCATAAGGAAGGAGCCATACGCTCACACAGGAGCGTATGGCCGCCTAGCCCGCCCTCCTAGCCTCATTTACTTACCTCCCCCCGCCCTCCAGGAGTAACGTGAGCGTTGGGACGCTGGAGGACGTCCCCTCCAGCGTCCCAACGCCGCTACTATGGACGCCCGATCTTAGATCGGGCGTTTCCATAGTAACGCCGGGCAACATTTGCCCGGCGCATGCGCATTTGAGCTACGGCCGCCGTACTAGCGGCCGTAGCTCAGGATCAGGCCCCATGTCTCTAGTTAATTGTTGATATGCCATATATTTATTTTTATCTGTTCGCTTTACCGAATATAGGTGCATAGTGCCCCCCGTGGGCCGGGACACTTCGTAGACCTATCTATATCGTTTTACTTTAGATGTATTTCAAGTCTGGGTTTAACGCATGTTTTTCTCGCATTGTATTCCATGCTTGTCATCCCAATAGTTGACACTGTTCTATACTCTGTTTACTGCTTTACATTATGTTCTCATGATTCCTTGTAGTCAGGTTGTAAGTTCTGATTATATACTGGTTAAATATGGGGTGGGGTTTTCCAGCTTTTCCTTTCTCCCCCCATGCCCCTCCCCCTCCTCCTTTCCTTGTGGAACATCTTTAACTTTAGAAAAGGTCGCTGCTTTTCTACTTAAAACAATGGGCAATCTGAATAGTCGCTGTGCCTTACTTAGAGTTTTACTTTGCAAGCTGGATAAATTTTCCAAACCGGTTGTTGCTAAAGTATCCCAAATTTACCCTTGACCATGGTTAAGTTTTTCTCTATTAACGCCAAAGGCCTCAATTCTCCTAATAAGAGACGCCTTGCTTTGGCTTCTTTCCAAAGACATAAAGTGAGTATTGTTGTGATTCAAGAAACGCACTTCTCCGCTTAATCCCCACCTAACTTTAGTGATCATCGCTACTCTACCTGTTACACGGCTAATGGTCCATTTAAGAGGCATGGCGTAGCCATACTAATCCAAAATACATTAGACTTCAAGCTCCATTGCAAGACAGCAGATAAAAATGGTAGATTTCTGATTCTGGTGGGAACCCTGGAGGACAAACCTGTCACCCTCATCATCGCTTATGCCCTGAATACTCGCCAGGTCCCCTTTTTTCCTAAACTCTGTCTTGAAATATCCAAAACCCGTAAGGGCCATCTTATTATAATGGGGGATTTTAATCTTGTCCCTAACCCTAAACCGGATAAGACATCCCACCCCCCTAGAAACTTGAACGCTCCTACTAGCGACCCTTCCATAGCCTTCGGGAGAGTAATGGCGGAATACGATTTATACGATGTATGGCGAGTGTACCATCCATCTGCCAGAGAATATACTTTTTTTTCTTACCCCCATAATAGCTATTCTAGAATAGATTTAATTCTTTTAGATAAATGGACCCTTCAGCACACCAAGTCCACGGCAATTTTACCTATCACATGGACAGACCACGCCCCTGTGGTCTGGACATGGGATACTAATCCTACCAGGTTCCTACCTAGACCATGGCGTCTTCAGCCTCACCTGTTAACCTCCCTTTAAGCTAAAATGGAGATTGAACAAGCCCTCGACCTGTACCTACAAACCAATAAAGCTGAAGATACTTCTATCTTCACCTTTTGGTGTGCTCTTAAAGCGGTTGTCCGGGGCGCATCTATTCAAGTTGGCGCCAGACTGCGTTAGAGATATACCCAAACGCTGCTGGACCTTATAGCGCAAATCTCTCGTCTCGAGTTGTTAAATCAGTCCCACCCTTCTGTAGAACCAATTAACTAAGGCGAGAGCAGACCTTAACAAACACCTGCAGAAGCAGACACACAACGCCATTATCGCATTACAACAGAAGTATTATGTTGCTGGTAACAAAGCGGGCAGGTTGATTGCCGATAAACTACGGGGACAAACTGCACGCAATAGCATCAAATCCTTAAGTGATGACGCTGGCCGGAGGCTCTTCAACCTCCGGGACATCGCTAACGCGTTTGCATCATACTACTCTGATCTGTATAATTTGCATAGGGATACATCTGTCCCGCAGCCTACCCCGGCTCTGATTGCAGGTTTCCTGGACTCCCTCCCCCTCCATTCCCTGACCCGAACTACCTTGGAAGCCCTGAATCTCCCCTGGACACGAGCGGAGGTTACTTTAGCTATTAAATCCCTCCCTAATAACAAAGCCCCTGGCCCGGATGGTTTTATTAACAACTTCTATTCTACCTTTTCCGACACATTATCCCCCATCCTTACTGCCCTGTACAATGCTGCTTCCGAGACGGGCATCTTCCCAGCAGAAATGTTAGAAGCTCGAATTGTAACCATCCCCAAGCCAGGCAAATCCTCCACTGATGTAAAAAATTACAGACCCATCGCCCTCCTTAATACCGATATTAAACTTTATGCGAAACTGATAGCAAACCGTTTAGCTCCCTTACTCCCTGCCCTTGTTCACCCGGATCAGGTGGGGTTCATTCTTGGGCATCAAGGGCCAGACAATACCCATAGAGTTTTAAATATAGTGGATTGGGCCAATCAATCCTCTACAGCACTTGTCTTACTCTCGCTCGACGCCGAAAAGGCGTTCAATCGCTTACACTGGGACTATATGAGAGCGGTACTCGGTCGATTTGGGTTCCAGGGGCCTATCTCTAAGTCCATTGATGCTCTGTATCGTGGCCCAAGCGCGAGAGTCTTTAGCAATGGGTTTTTGTCTGATCCCTTTGACATCACGAATGGCACCCGCCAAGGCTGCCCCTTGTCTCCTCTGATGTTCGCCCTCACCATGGAGCCTTTGGCGCACCCGATCCGGACTTCCCCTAAATTTCCCGGTATTTCCATTAACAACACTCCACATAAACTCTGTTTATTTGCAGATGACGTGCTTCTGTTCGTCACAGAACCCGAAATGGCCCTTGTAGAACTTCATTCCATGTTAGATCATTTCAGTGCTGTCTCATACTACAAATTGAACAACACCAAAACTGAAGCCTTACCGCTTAACCTCCCCACCACTACTTTAGCTTCTTTGCAACGGACATTCTCTTATTCCTGGAAAGACAAATCTTTACTGTATGTATTTGGGTATACATTTAACACGTGCTGTGGAAGATGTCCTTTCGGAAAACCTTACGCCCCTGTACACATAACTCTCCCAGCTGACAACATCCTGGATGTTGCACGAAATATCGTGGTTGGGCCGGATTGCGGCGTTTAAAATGTCGCTGATGCCCAAACTAATGTATATCTTCCGGGCCATCCCATACCTCCCTCCCAAACAGGAGATAGACAATTTTTTTTAACTCATGACTAAATACATGTGGAAAAATAAGCAACCTAAAATTGCCTTGCGTCGTATGACCCTCCCTAGAGACTTAGGCGGACTGAGTATGCCTGACTTGGGGGCATACCACATGGCCTGTCTGTTGGCACAGTTGAGGAACTGGGCCCGATTTGAGCCCCAGAAACCCTGGGTGGCTCTAGAGGCTAGTCTGATACGATCAGTTTCCCTTCCAGATCTGCTTTGGCTACCTGGTCGGTACCGGCCCCCTATAGACCCCTCCCCCCTAAGTTCTATTAGAGACTCTTTGCAAGTCGATTCTTAGACCAATACACCGATCTGGCTCTTCCCACTAGAAACCTCCCTAACGCGGCCCTGTCTCGGTTCATTCCAGACCTCAGTACTGCTACCTGGAGTGCACAGGGGTTACTCCACCTAGACCACCTATTACCACAGGGTCGCCTGCGCCCATTTTCAGAGTTGGTTACCCTTTTTAGTATCCTGACCTCCGAGACTTTTCGATATCTACAAATTAGCCACTGGGTATCTACCACATTAAAAACACCCAACACTTTGCAACTTCCTCCAGACAACATCCAACGCCGCTTATCTGAAGGCAGTAGTGCGGGTGCCATAACTTTTTGGTATAGGACTATAACCTCTGCAGGCCCTACTTTGAGTAAAGCCCCTCTGCACATTCAATGGGAAAAGGATCTGGGTATCACGATTTCACCACAGCAATGGTTTAAATTATCCGCCCAAATCTTTAAGATGTCCAGATGCTCCAACCATGTTGAGATGGGTATTAAGTTACTGAATAGGCTATACCTTACCCCCGCGAGACTCCATATCATGTGGCCAGCGACTTCCAAACTTTGTTGGCGTGGTTGTGGGTTAACGGGTGACCTGTTACATGTGTTCTGCTCCTGCCCTAAGATACAGCCTTTGTGGGAGGCCGTGTTCTCCCTGGCGTCCAGAGTACTAAATCATATTATCCTCCCGTCCCCACAGGTAGCATTAATACATCTTTACTCTGCAGACCTACCTAAAGTAAAACGGTATCTATTCGGACACATTCTGATCGCCACTAGGGCAGCGATAGCCCAGTTATGGAAGTCAGCGGACCCTCCCACCCTTCCTAAAATAATTGCTAAAATGACATATAACCACACTATGGAAACTCTACTGGCTGAATACCGGGTCTCCGCTTCCTGCCCCCTTTTCCAATGGCTGCCCTGGACAGATTACCTTCAAGAAGAAAGTAGGCGGCAATCGCCGTCAACCTAGACCCCATACTTTATTATTTCTGTGTGTTCTACAGTGGTACTGTTGGTCCCTTTAGGACCCCTCCGTGCAGGGCTATGTTGTATTGTTACCGTGACTCTAGTTGCTGTGTATATTCGTAACTCCACTTAACCGATACTTTGTTATGTCATATCTATCCTGGCTTGTTTCTGATGTTCTCTTGGTCATAATTGTATGTGCTGTAACATATGATGCCCTCCCCTCCCCTTCCTTTTTCCTTTCTGTATCCCTTCCCCTTTTGTTTTTTATTACTATAAAATAGATAAAATTTGAAAGTTTAAAAAAAAAACCAAAAAAAATGCCCCATATAAAATAAATAAATGTGGGGTAGTACTTCTCTACACTACAAGGTACAGTTAAACCACAGAGAAAGCCAGCTGTAAATGTCTACGACTGCCAACTTATATATAATTTATGATAATTTTTTTCCCTGCCTTTTATGGAGCTTATTAGACTTTTGTGAGTGAATAGGTGTGAAAATAATTCATTTTTGTACAAGCCAACTGATAGTGGATTTAATGGCAATTATTTTCCTCTGCTGAGAGCAACAGCACTGAGACCAGGCGTTGGAACATTATAGCCCTAATGGAGATAAATCTATGTGGGGATTAACATTTAAATGCCTCTTTATTCTCCACAGTCCGATACTGAAAACTTAGATATGTCCAGGTCTGCTGCACACATTGTAAAGCACTTGCTCTCGCTGTTATATTTTCATGAATTTTCGAATGTGACCTTGTAGAAAGAAAGAAACAAGGTTGGCACAACAGATTAAAGACCACCTATTTGTAATGTATCCTCCTTGTATTGTGAACAACTGACAAGAGATTTGAAAACCCCAAGGGGCAATAGAATTATTTCAGTGTGAAAAGTTCTTTAATAAAAATTACACTACATATCTAATGGAAGGTACAGTCATGTAGTATATTATTGACTATCATATCTTTCTCTCTGGAACCCTGCACTGTACTGATTTTGGCTCTAACATTTTATTACTTCTAAAATGGTGGGTGTCATATTGTCACAGGACAGATATATTTATTTATTTATTTATTTATATCTATCTGCAACATTTAATTATATTTATTTTACATGTCAAATTATTTGATGGAGTCAAAAATCTGCATTGTGACAAAGCCTATAGTCCCATCACCAACAACTGGTGTACAATTCCCATTACCCACTATGCAGTCTATGATGCAAAGTTGGAATTACTTATTGCATACATGTTGTAGTCAGCTCCTGACTACAGTAACATGTTTGGTGTATCTGATTCTGTTTGTTCTCCTATGGTAACCTTAGCTTGTTTACTGGATCATAATGACCATTGCTTGCTTCACCTTAAGGTCACCACATTTGAGGCACTCTGTATCCGATCTCCTCCCCCTAAACATACAATATCCACTATCTACAAATTACAATTTAGTCCTTAAAAATCTCCACCCCAATAGCCCTCGATATACAAAATCCTGGGAAAGAGACCTGATTAACCCTCCATCGCTTGAAGAGTGGTCCCACATCTTTCAAATCTCCCATGTCTGCCCTTGTAGCCTCTGTGATTAAGACCCAGCTTACGATCCTGATGAGGTGGTACAGGACGCCTCGAATGCTTCATTCGTTCCTTCCTCATGTCTCTCCCCTGTGTTGGCACTGTATTCTTGCTGTAGGCTCTCTAGCACACAAATGATGAATTTTTCCTAAACTCACCCACTTTTGGAACCAGGTCTTTGAGACATCCTGGAAATAGCTGGCCCTGATATCCCCACTGACCCAAAATTTTGGCTGCTGTCACTTCCTCCTATTCGGCCTATTGCCTCCCTAAAACATTTATTTTTGCTAAATCTCATTAACGCCGCAAGAGCTGTGATCCCAATTCACTGGAGGTCTAAAGAGTGAATGTTTTACAGGTCAATGGAGGAATTGGTTATCTCCCCACCGACTACATTATTCATAGACTACAAAGCTACCTCACTCCCATGGATTCTGTTAATGGACACCTCCCTTCTAGCCAACTTAGTATAAGACTATAGCTGCTGGTTGCTGCTTCATTTCCCTCCTCTTTTTTCTTCCTCCCTTTTCTCTCCTTCTTTTTCTCCTCTTATTTTGTAGTCTAAAATGTCTTATAGGTCACTCGTTTCTTGTTATTTTTGCGAATTGTTGCTGGCCTAGACTGGTTATGAAACTATGTACCTTTTTCTGATGTATACTACTGCCTCAAACACTTGACTGGTACGGTTTGTACTTTTGCTATTTCTACAAATAAAGAATTTTTACTGACCTTACTTTGACTTGTCAGCCCGTCATAAGATTGTACCATATTGATTTTTTATTGGTTTATGTGTGTGTAAGCGATGTGTTGTGTCTGAGTGCTATGCATGGATGTGTGAGGTGAACAAATTGTATTGTGTGTGAGTGTAATACATGCATGTTATGGGTATCTGTGGCATAGAAGTGTGTAAGTTTTATGCATGTATCTTATATGCGAATGTATGTATGTATGTATGTATGTATGTATGTGTGTGTGCATTTGTGTGTGTGTTTGTAGAGAGAGAGAGAGAGAGAGAGAGAGAGAGAGAGAGAGAGAGATTTGCAATAATGAGCGGTCCTCACAGAGCTTGTAAAACTCAAATAAACATTGGTACTAAACCACGTCCATAAGTCCAACATTCCGGTTTATTGAAAACTTTCTTCAGGGACAATTTTGTAGTCAGAACCTAACAGCAATTGGGCCTGTGTGTTTTCAGTGCCTGGGCCGATTTTTAGTCCCAGTCCGGCCCTGCCCCACAGACAAGTGGAAAACATACAAACTACTCACGCAGTTTATAGTTTTGGAACATATAAAACATATTATGGCACAAATACCCTTCCAGCATTCAGATGTATTAAATATGCTTTAAGATGTTTGTGTGCTTTATGAAAATTATTCTATATTTCTAATTTATCTAGTTCTAATAGCTGTTCACAGAATCGGCTGTAATTCAATACCACGCATGGCCAAAACCCTGGGCCATGTAACCGAACGCTGGATGTACAGATATGGTTTCCATACGTCCAGCAGTTCCGTATGTGAAGCGTGACAGACCTCAATGCATATTTTATACGCACAGTAAGCAAGCGTGCTATTAAAATCATACACTAAGGCCTGCGTTTAGCCCTTACATACATAAATGTTCACACGCTTACCCTTAAGTGCAGACAAGATAAGGTAAAGTATTGGGCACGTAAGTGATCTTAATTCCATATGTGAGTGGGAGAGTGCACTATCCACTCACGAACATACTGAACCCCTCAGTACACAATCAAGTGTTAGCTCGGGATCCAGTCCAAAACAACAATTAACAATACAAAACAAAACAAAAATTCATAAGATGATCACACACACATTACACAGGTAACATAGCACAAAAATGAAATAATATGAACAAAGAAAGAAAGAAAAATGTTAAGTATTAATTTATCAAAGAAACTAATAATAAAGCAAACATGCACACAGTATCAACAGAACTATTATTATTATTTTATGGATGCAAAACATACCAGCTGGAACACTGAGTGTAGAATTTGCAGGTGTTTTTCTGTTAAATTAATATAAGATTAGATTTCAGTTGATGTTTGGGCTATATAATTAGAAACAGATTTATGAGTTGTTCTTAGAAAAAAATAAGTTCTTTGAAAGAGAATACGTTATTTCCAAATAAAAACTTGCGTAATTTGCAGTTTGTGCAAAGCTTCTGTAGCCCTTTTTTCTGTTATTTTTAAAGTGAAGGAATATATGTGATAAATATATTCTCTTATTATGTATATTTGATTTGGACAATTTCATTAGATATAATAATATTTATGACAGATATAATGTAGAACACAAAAATATAAAGCAATACACACAAATATTTAAATAGTTATGGTATATATGACATAGTTTAGCTTTTGGAATTATCCTAACACCTGACTTTTGCTGTAACTACTTATAAAAGTATGGCCGATGTGGGTAGTAAGTGAGTACCTTGCTTGTCTTATTAATTAGCCCCTGAAACCCAGAAAAATTTTATGACAGCAGGGTTACAAGTAGACAGTTATAAGTTTAGTATAGTACCTGTTCCCAATGGTGACATTTAAAAAAAATATATAAAAAATAAATTCCTTACCTTTTCCATGCTCCTGCTCCTGGCTCTCTACCCAATCTGTCCTCGCTACTCTTAAATCTGTCCTCTAATCTTTGCCACTCCTTGCCTTCTACACTACTCTAGGCTCCTCCCTGATCTGTCCCTGCTGCTCCCAGCTGTGTCCTCTGCTCCTTACCTTCCCTGCTGCCCTTGTGTCCTCTGTTCCTTTTCTTGCTTTTACTTTGCTCTCGCTCCTGGCTCTCTCCCTGATCTGTCTGATCTGTCCTTGCTACTCTTGTCTTCTTTTCTCCTTACCTTCCTGTGAGCTGTAAGCTATTCTGCTCTGTCCTATCAGCTGCCCTGCTTTCTCTCTCCTTTAGTCTTTTTCTATCTCTCTCCTTCATTGTTGGTATTACAGTATGACGATCCTGTTAGATAGAAGAATGCTGATCAGTTAACCCTGTTGGCATTCTGCCAGCAGGTTAACTGCAAGCAATCATATTGTCAGGGTAACATAATTCACTGGTAGTTTCAGTAAACCTATCTGTTCATGTGTTTTTAATACACTTTAAGTTTAACAACCTTACTTTCTGAATAAATGTATGGCTACCTGCTATATAAAAAAAGAAAAGAAATCTCTAGCACCTATATTGAAAAGCAATGAAATAATTAATTAAATATATTCCCTGGCTGCTATCCTTAGATAAGTCTGGGGCTTGTCAAAACTTAAAACCAAGAAAGAAAGAAAAATAAGGATAAAGCACCAAGGTATATAAAATATTGAAATATATATTGAACATTAGGAATTCATTTTATTATTACACACAATATAAAACAATTATCCAGTTGAAAAAATACACATTATAATCTGGAGCATTAATTAATATATTGACCAATGTTCATTATATAAGAATAAATTAAAAGTCTCAAGCTAGATGGAATAACAGTACCTGTGGGTAAAAAAAAATAAAAAAAAAATGGCAGAAAGTAAAAGTGCTAAAAGTTTTTCTCCTAGAAAAAGATCCAATAAATGGTAGATCTTTCTCTTGGATAGGTTACTATATGGTAGAGAAAAACTTCCTAATTTGCTTTCCTAATGCTTTCACATTGTGGCCCCAGCAATATACTGAGTCAGTGAACCCAGGAAATTGGCGTGCCAACTGATCACAATGCAGGGATTACCTGGGAAATTCAGAGGCTCTGGTCTGCCCTGGCAGTAGTGTCATCACACTGTGATGACATTACTGCCAGGGCAATAGTAAACACCAATCAAGTACTATCTGTGCAACCCATGTTGATCCGAGTTTTATTATTTAGAATGTTTTGCGCACCTCTACTGACATTGAAAGATTATCAGGGCACAGAAATCTAGATGAAGTATGGGGGCACATTATGTTCTATTAACAAATGGGAACATTATGTTCTATAATCAAGCAGGGCACATTTTTGTTATATGTGGAAATGGGGCACATTTTGCTATATAAGGAAATAGGGCACATTTTGTTATATGGGGCACATTTTGTTATATGAGGAAACAGGGAACATTTTATTATATGAAGAAATGGGGCACATGTCAGAGGGTATAAATAGGGGCCCTGTAATGACATGACATTAACTATTTGATGTATGACTTGGGGGCAGCAATAACTATTTGTTTGAAGTGACAGGGGACATAGTTGTTCATTTTTAAGGCACGGGGCATGCCGCGGCATGCCGTTAACCCTTGGCATGCTGCCGCTTATGCAACAGCAGGGGCATGCTGTGCCTTCCAGTACTATATGTTACAGCATGCTAAAGGTTATTGGCATGCTGTGCTATGCAGTAAACGTTTTTAAACTATATGTTTTAAAAAATACAAAAAAAATCAATCTGCGTCGATTTTGAGACAAACACCTGCGAGTTTAAGGGAAACTCGCTGGAGTTTAATCTCCACACATCGCTGTAGTTTGTAAATCTCTGGGAAAAATTGCCCCTTAGTAAATTCAGGGAAAAAAAAACCAAAAAATTGGCAGCAAACTACAGTGATATGCTGCGATTATTTGGGGCGATTTAAATCAACCTTTTGTAAATCTAGGCCCATATATTCCCTCAGTCTCAACCAAAACCTGATTGCATAGGTTAATGGTAGAATAAAGAATTAAGCAAGTAACTAGGGGGGCACAGAGCTCGGTGGAGCTAGTCATAATGGATTTATTTACCTCCGTTGCCTTAAAATCAAGCAAGAGGTAATACAAGTCCCTGACCTTTTCATAATTTTGATCCAGATCTGACTTTATATTGCCCATGGACGAATAGAAATCAATCTTATCGAGCCAGCTTTGGACAGTGGGGGTATGCTGGGATTGCCTGAGTGAGGGGAACACAGCTTTGCCAGCCAAATTCAAGTATCACTGGAGCAAACTCTTGTAGATAGAAAAAGTATTTGGTGACCAGTTCAGCAACCAAAACATTGGGTCACCCGGAAGTAGTTCTTGCATGATTTCTCCCAACAATCCAATCATCGAAGTCCAGAACCCTTTCAGACTTGGACACTCCCATTATATATAATATAGAGAGCCCCTGTTTGTCCCACAGCACCAACACAGATCACCCAAGGCAGGTTACATCTTATCTTGGCAGTGGTGCTGAAACAGGTAAGGGAAAATTGGAGGATTTCCATCCAACGCTTGTATATCTGTGGGCCGTCATAGGGAACAGGAGTAAAGGGAGGTGGGGCAGGCAGGGTCTCCCCCAGGAGTACTTTGTAGAAGTGGGATATAGTATGAGACTGTCACTTGGTTGATTGACAGTTTCTAAGGGGTCAGAGCCTGAGAATGCAACATACAACAGGTAAGGCTCTGGATATAGTGTCTAAGCTGAAAATATACACAGAATTTGGATTGTGGTAAGTTGTGATCTTCCAAGAGAGTTTCGAAGGTTTGCATTCTTCCCGTCTGCATCAGCTGGCCTATCCTGAAAATCCCCGTTGACCACCAAGGGCCAAATACAAGTGGAATTTTGGGTGATTTTATTGCTATTTTTCTTAAGTAAATACAGCACCTGCAAAATCGCCGTAAAAATCGTAAAAAAACGTTGATTTTCACTAAATCCAGCCCTTACTCTTTAGTCTTGGATATCTAATTTGTTTGTGTGTGGTATACAAGTAAAGTTATTTTAGCGACATTAATGCACTGGTCTAGAAAAATGTATTCCACAGAGTTAATTTATTGACAGCTCTAAGGTCTACAGTTTTATTATACTTAGTGGTTTTGTGATGACCGAATGTTAAGGTCAGAGTGAGGAATTGCGGATAGGTGAAATAGCACAAGAATGACTCATAGAGAACTGACAACAGATCTACTATTTAAATTGTATTTTACTTAATGAAATTAAGTTTAGTTTTCAATAGCGGAAACTTTTGTTTGTAAAATAAACTTAGAACAAACAAATGGAATAATTAAGTACAATTTACAAGAGTTCAACCAGCGAAATATATAACTCAAGACAATCCAACAGAATGAACTATTAGTTTTAAAGATAAAAGAATAATTACAATCCAATATTAACTTCTCCTTCTCCTCAATCACAATAATTTAGCTAACACTCAGATATCACTAATAAATTGCCTCTAACTAGCTAAGCCCACGATAATACAAATTAATCTTAAATATTTACTATTAGTTAACCATTTTTTAACAAAAGAAAGAATGTACTATATGTTAAAGTTGAAAAGCAGCTGAATGTTGTTTTGAACAAAGTCCCTCAAAATTAAACACCTTCCAATAGTCCTTGTTGTTTCTTACATCCCACTCCCTCTCTGTCACTCAATGACACAATGCTTTCTTCCTGCCTCCTCACTTTATCTCCTCTCCAATGTTTTTCTCTTCAGCTACGATGTCACACCCTCTGCCACAGTAATCGACCTGCTCCTCCGTCACTCCCCTGCTTACCGCTTCCGACTCTACTCCTGACTCACGCGTCCGTTTCTCAATACCAATACTCCAATACAACTAACTATCTAGCTGTTTTTTTACTTATCCTCTTCAGCTGTTTGAACCTGCCAATATCCACTAGTTAGATTTAAAGTTGAAAAGAACTTAGCGGATTTGAGAGCTGTCAAAGATTCCTCAATTCTTGGTAAAGGATATGCGTCTTTATGAATCACAGCATTCAATTTCCTATAGTCTACGCAAAATCTCAATTGTCCATCTTTTTTCCGCACTAATTCCAGTGGGGCAGCCCACGGACTATGACTTTCTTGAACTATCCCAATGTTTTTCATATCCTCAAACATTTGTTTTACAGGTTGATACAAAGATGGTGCTAGTGGACAATGGGTCAGATCCAGAGCTACGCTGGCCATCTGGCCATAAGTACGGCCAGCGTAGCTCTAGTGCACTCCCCCTGTCCCTCCCCCTGTGTCAGCGTAGTTAGAAGTCTACCCTAACTTCAGCCAGCGTAACTGTGTCTAACTACGCTCACACAGGAGCGTAAACTCCCTCCCTCCCCTGTATGACTTTATTATAATGTTTTTTTGCATAATTTGTCGCTCTTTGACCTTTGAAAAAGTTAATCCTTCTTTTAAAGTTCTTAACATGAGAATTCAGATAATTCAGGAAAGTCTATCTTCTATTCTACAACAGTGCTTAACGTTTTAAGAACAGCTTCTTTAAAGTCCAAGAATGTATGATGCAGTAATTGCAAATGTAACATTCACAACTGGGTCCTAATGGCTTTTTCATGAACACCCTCAATAAACTGCGTTATTAATGCTCCATCAGGATCTCGTACTTCCTCTTTATCTACCGCTTGGATCGCTCGAAGTGCTTCTTGTAGGGTGAAAGTGAACTGGAGTAAACTTTCTCCTGGTGCTTGCTTCCAAGCGTAAAATCATATCTTCAAGGTGAATAACGCCTGTACTTCGAATGTAGTTGCTAGTCATTTGAGTATTTGCTCCACGTTTTGCCTTTCATCATTAGGCCATGACAACACTTCTCGGAGTGCCAAACCTTTCAATTGACCGACTAACACTTCCACTTGTTGTAATTCCGTCAAAGGGTACAATCGGAACATTAATATAATTTTATTTCTAAATTCTGTAAAAGAACTTCCATCATTAGCCGCATTCTCCCCATTATAAATAGGTAACCATAGAGCTCCAAAATAATATGGTAAAGTTATGGGATTCATCTGCGTCATAGTAGGAATCTGAGAATCGCTTCCACTAGTGGATGTTGCTGCGGGAGTCTGAAATTCAGTTGATATTTTCACTCTGAGGTCTCTAATCTATTTCACTTTAGGCTCCGCTATCCTGTTCTTGACGCAAAATTTTGTGATGGCCGAATGTTAAAGTCAGGAGGCCGGATCCAGACCCCCGCACGTTCTCTGAATGTGCAGGGGTCTGTCCATATGATATAGAGAGGCAGCTTACGATGCCATAAGCCTACCTTAATGTGCTTGTGCGGATCAGTCCCCTCCCACACTGTACATTTTGCATGCTTCCACTTTAGCGGGCGGCGGGGAAGCACAACCCATTTGTATGCAAATGGGGCATACGGAACAATAGTTCCGTACGATTTGCAATAGCGGAAACTTTTGTTTGTACAATAAAATGAGAACAAATAAAAAGAATATTTAAGTACAATTTACATATATTTGACCAGCGAAATATATAACTCAAGACAATCCAACAGAATTAACTATTAGTTTAAAAGATCAAAGAATAATTACAATCAAAGTCTTATCCAATATTAACTTCTCCTTCTCCTCAATCACAATAACTTAGCTAACACTCACAGATATCACTAATAAATTGCACCTAATTAGCTAAGCCCATGATAATACAATTTAATCTTAAATAATGACTATTAGTTAACAATATTTTAACAAAAGAATTTATCTTAAATTTGAAAAGCAGCTGAATGTTGTTTTGAACAAAATCCCTCAAAATAAAACCCCTTCCAATTGTCCTTGTTGTTTCTTACATCCCACTCCCTCTCTGTCACTCAATAACACTCCTGCCTCTTCATTTTATCTCCTCTCCCATGTTCTTGTCTCCCTCTCTCTTCAGCTATGATGTCACACCCTCCGCCACAGCAATCGACTTGCTCCTCCGTCACTCCCCTGCTCACCCCTTCCGACTTTACTCAGCCTTAACGATCCTCTCCCTCTCACCAACTATGATGTTAACTCCTTGCCACTGCAATTGATCTCCTCCTCTGCTAGTCCTTTGCTCACTGCCATCGACGCCCCTCACGGTCCACTCCTCCGTCACTTCTTTCTGCTTGGTCACAGACACCTCTCTCTCTTTCTTTCTCTCTCGATCTGCTTCCTGTTACATGCTGCGACCTTCTTCTAATCTGCACCGCTGTCTCTCCATCTCTTTCTACTATTGACACTTCTTTCAGCCCACTTTAATGTAACTTTTTCTTCTCTCCACCATTAACACTCACTCTCTCCAAATCTGCTTCCATGTAACACCCGCTCTCTACCAACACTGCTGCCACCTGCCCACTAACGGTCTCTCCCTACGCACTTCTTTTACCCCTATATCTTTCCAGAAGACCCCCTTGTGCTACTCAGCCTGTCTCTCAACAGCTTATAGTTGCTTAGCAACAACCCTTACACTAACCTGTACTCAACATTGAGCACGAGAACCAGCTCCACCACAGCCCATAGCAAAATGTGTACCCCACTCTCTTAACCCCCCAGGGGCACCACAGTATCAATATAAAAAAGTCTAGCACAAAGACTAAACAACACCTTTATCCTAACCCTCCCCTCACTGCAGCCTAATGCTAAATTTCTCATCGCCGCAGCCTAATCCTAACCCTGCCCTAACAGCATCCTAAACCTAACAATTACCCTAAAACTAACATTAAAATTAACATTTAGTATAAGGCTCACCCACCTATGTCGTGTCGAGTCTGGAACAGTCTGGAATGAGCAGATGTCCATTGCAGATTTTCTGATCCGGTGTCATTGTTGAGAAAGCTTGTAGTGTTCCAGTGATGTCAAGCAGCTGTCCGTCAAGCAGGTGAGCACCAATTGGTTGACCGTATCCCAATTTGTTTGAAGCATGATTTACATCTAGAAATTCTGAATACCAAACCCAACTAATTTCGTTTTATAGAAAAGGGCAACATACAGACACAATCTTTATTGGACATCCAAAAGATGCAGTCAACATAAATAAGAAAATTACTGTATTTTGTGTTTTGTTAATTTAAGCAGACAGTGTTTAGCTGGCTACACACTACAATTTTCCCTACTATCTTGTGCATATTATAATAGGATAAATTAGAAAATGTGAATTTTAGAAGCAGAGCTTTAGTGCGGTTCTATATTTGTTTTTTACAGTTCTATTGAACTCTTTCCTTCATGCTTGCCTCTTTGTTACTTTGCATTAATGCACTCCCTCTGCCAGACTGTTTGCCAAAATCCTTTATCAAGTTTGTGGTGGCTGATGTTAGTTCATATTCATCTTTTCTATTTTAGCTAAACTACATTGTATGTAATAAATAAATATTACTTCAATGCTGTTAAACCACAGCAGTTCTAAGTATGTTAATACACACAGTCTATAGCAACATTATGGATAATTCACAAAGAAGCACTGAATATATCATAGCTAAAAAGGTAAGTTACAGTGTCCACAAACTGCATATATGCTAAGTGTTGATGTTATGTTATAAATCAAAGCAGATGCTCATCCGACTGTGTTACTGTTAAAGGAAAAGCTTAACCTGTATGTACTTCCATCATCTTATATGCTATCAGACTGCTCATTGGTTGACAATGAGCAGCCCATACTGAATATAAAGAAAAATAAGTTGATATAAGGAGGAAAGCCTGGAAAGTTTTGGACAGACGAAGACATGTGTAAGAAACAAATTTTAGTTTCAACTCTACATGTAAAGATTTTTTATATGATAGTATAAGCTCTGAGAAATTGGAGATTGTCAGACCATCTAAAGATTGACTCATAAAATACATATTTTGTGAGTCAGTCTTTGGATCGATGGTTGCTTTTTATAAGGTGCACCTGCTAGTCTACGACAATTGAATACATGCAATATACACACACGCTACAGTAATTAACTTTCATATGGGTTTTTTCTTTCTGTATTTAAAGGTTAAAGAGGTAGCACTTGGTGGATGCTGGGAAATTATTTAAAACCAAACAGCCATTGAAACCCCCAGGTGCTCCTTATCATGGATTCACTGGATTGGGTATCCTTTATTAGTTCCTGGGGGCGTTGAAAGGGTTCAGTAGGTTAGCAGAAGCTGGAGGGCCTTATATAGGGTCTGCTCATGAGCTATGCTGTAATGGATAGGAACCTGAAGAAACCAGACTGGACAGGACTGGATCAGGCTGGACTGGACTTGACTTGGACTGGATCAGACTGGACTGGACTGGGACAGACTGGACTTGGACTTGGATTGAACCAGACTGGACTGGACTGGAACAGGCTGGAATTGGACTTGACCAGACTGGACTGGACTGGGACACCTAGCACTAAATTGCAGGCTTAATTAGTTTGGAAATGTAATTTGAATATTACCTTCACTGAGTCTCAATGGGAATGTTTATTCTTGCTTTTCTTTAAACCTTTAAAATGCAAAGACCACTCGGAGAGGCAACTAAAGCTGTTACATCGCATCTACTATACCCCAAATCGTCTCCATAAAATATGGCCAAGCCAATCTAAGCTGTGCTGGTGTCACTGTGGGGAAGTGAGAGATATATAACATGTGTTTTGGGACTGCCCAGTCCTCCATTCCTTCTGGAAGGAGGTTGATACCTTAATCACGACTGCTTGTAAGACTGACTTTCCCCTTTCACCTTCAATAGCCTTGTTGCATCATTATCCCCAAGATATTACATTTTACATATGACATATTAAAACTTGTTTGCTGAAAATTCAATAAAAATGTAATGGTTAAAATAAATCCAAACAGAACTACATAAATCAGTTTAGAGTGTGGTCAGAGCTTAAGTAATCCCTGTAATAAAAGATGCGATTTACACCTTTTTAAAATGTTTAAACAAGTCAATTTTTGTGAAAAACAGGAGTATGTTATAGTGGCAGATCACGTAGTGCACTGGTTCATTTGATTAACCTCCAGAATGATTTTGAAAATGAAGTAAATATTTTTAGAAGAATGGATTTGAAAATATCTTGCTATTTAAATCAAATATACACTTTCAAGTATGGAATTACTGTGTAAAGAAAAAATAAAATAAACCATAATTCCCTGACTTTGGCCTCACTTTGACTTTGTTCCTTCTATGATGTTTTCCTCATGTGCCTGTAATCATAAAATCTCACTTGACAAACAGTTACTGTTTCTAGGCAGTTCCTGTAACCTCTTGTCAAAAGTTAAACAACTTTAGTTGTCAACTTGAGCGCTTCATGCTGACAGATTACCTATTAATTGGCAGTGGGAGCTGAATGCTAACAAGGTCTTATTAAGCATCATGATCAGTGAGTGATTGTGTTATTTCTAATAAAGAAATACAAGGACATACTAGGAAGAAAACCATTAATAATTATGTCACACTATTAATTTAGTGTTTTTGATTTGATTCAAACAGTTATATTTAATGGACCATGAATATTATGAACTATGATCTTTCATGAGTAATATCTCTATGTTCTATTAGGATCAACTTGACCTTTGTTAGAATAAACATATAAATATGCATATGTAGAAATAAGTCACCTTTAGTATCAAGTTAAATACCATAAAGACCATAAAAATGGAAAAGGGAAAAGAGATATACCAAGATATACTTTCTCTATATGTCTTATATTCATATATAGACAAATCTGGCTCAGCAATCAGCACCTTTCCTGCTTCATGGCCCTCTATGATTTTATTTTCTGGTGTCTGTGTGTTTGCGTTGTGAATGAAGGTGATGAGGCCTCCAGAATGTGGGGCCTGGCTCAATTGCTCCAGGGATGGTACTATATACAGGAAAATATTAAATCATTAGGAATTAATGTTAATGGAAGGGCTTTTATTTGTCATCGGATGCACCGAAACGGCGTTCCGGCACCTTTTTCAGTACACAGCTTTTGGAGGACTGTCCCGCTGTCCTTTCCGACTCACAACCTGTCCCGAGTTGTTTTTTTTGTTTAAAAACTGTGCCACTGTGTATGCGGCAGGGCTTTTAACAGTGCAGTACAGGTAATACAGGGCTCCTACGGGAGCCCTGTAGGACCAAACCTGTTACTGCGAATGGCAGTGACCGAACCATAGGAGCCCTGTATTACACCGCACCACGTGACCGCCGGCAGATAGAGAGGGAGCACCAGAGAGAGCACGTGCAGCGGAGGAAGGGACATCAAAGGTTAGTAAAAGAGGACATGAAGGCTGTACATAAGGGGCAGACATAGGGGCTGTGCATAATGGGCAGACACAGGGGCTGTGCATAAGGGGCAGACATGGAGGCTGGACATTACAAGGGGTAGACATGGAGGCTGAACATTATAATGGGCAGACATGGAGGCTGGACATTACAAGGGGCACAAATAGAGGCTGGACATTACAAGGGGTAGACATGGAGGCTGAACATTATAATGGGCAGGATGAGGGGTGAGTTCCTGCACCTTTTTTTGGTCATGGTCACATCCAGTGTTCCAAAATACCATAGAAAAACTTGGCACCTGCAACTACAATTCAGTTTTATGGGAAAGTCTAGCTAAATACTAGAACAGACTATTATAATAGAAAATGTATTGCACAATCGTTTTCATCAAATCATTGAACATCTCTTTCCCCCATTTCTATCACTTTAACTCACTCAGTTGATTTCCTCTCATTTACTCAGTTCATTTACTTTTATTGATTTTTTATTTATATGTTCGTGATGATAGAGGGAAAAAAAGCAGGTTGACAAATGTTCTGTTTCTTATGCTTTCAATTTCTGTTAACATTAATAGTATTTTATAGACTGGCCTTTAATGGGTTAGTAAGCTTTACCTTATTATCTGACTTGGCAGACTAGTTTGTCAATATCAAGGTAAACTTAAGTTATAAGTAAATTAGTATATTACACTGAGAAACAGCAACAGTGCTAAGTGACTTGTTTCCATGTCATTTGGTTTGTAAACTGTCATACACACTATTTGGTTTGCAAACTATCATACTAGACAGAAACGTAAAACTAAACCAACAAAAAGATTACACAGGGGCTGATCCACATGTAAGCTGGGTACACACCGAAGTTTAAACAAAAAATGTGACAGCTGTTTAAAGCTGTATTAATGACTCTTAGGGCCAGATCCAGAGCTACGAAATTGGCCGATTTCGAGCGAGCGTACAACCATTTTTTGCATATTTTCGTACGAAAATTCGCACTGCGCATGCCCAGCATGACAGCTTCCGGTGGGCTGGACGACATGAGCGTATAGCGGTCGTATTGTGTGCGAATTGTTCGCTCGAGCTTCAGTATGATGGTCGCCTGGGCGCTCGTTTTACTACACGGAAGCGGGGATAGCCATTTAAATTGTACAGTATGGGCGTGCTAAGCCCGTACGCTTTGCGTAATATGTGCGAAAATTCGTACGGCCGACGGTAGTACCTAGTGTAGGGTATAGCCGCCGTAAGCAGGTACTTTACAATGGGAGTGTTAGGGGCGTGTATGTTTATACGCACGGCCGAATGTACGCATTCGCCCGTCGTGCGAAAATTTCGTAGCTCTGGATCAGGCCCTTAATCCCGACCTGTATAATGTCCTAATACACATTGCACTCGATTTACCTTCATGATCTATTCAAAAGTGTTTACATAAATCTCTGCTGCAAGGATTTACACGCCCACAAAGACAACCCTATGCAGGTAAAGGAATGAGAATCAATGCTCTGTAAATCATTTCACACATGGAAATACTGGCTGATTTTGGTTATTGTACACAAATGCTGAAGATCTTTATTTTAAACTCTCATTTAGAGTTGAGCTACAAAACATCACCCCTCCCCCTCAATGGCCCTGATTCAGTACCATACTTGCATGCTGTAAGTAACATTTTGTTATGTGCAATCCACATGAGCAAGTAAATGGGACATCTGGATGTAACGGCTTGTGGCGTGCGGGTACAAAGCAGCAAGCTCTCTGCTTCTACATCTCCAGATACGCTCTGCAAGTGCAGTGTTGTATTATGTGTTTGAAAGGGATATAAACTGTCATACATAGAACGGAAGCTTCAGTTGTAGTGTTTATGCTGTAAAGCAATTGAAAAACAAATTTACAAGAAAGTACTAAAATATGAAAATATATCATACATTTTTTATGCCGTGCTCTAAAAAATAAACAGCAACTTCACAATACTCTAGCATTGATTCCATATCTGTTTATTGTATTTTTTTGGACAACAATCAAGCTGTCAGATACTAAATAAGCTTCTGACCGAGTGCGGTTTGCACTTAAGAAGGCACACATTGGTAAAAAGAAAACAATATTTAAACAAAAGATATACTCGATTACTATGGCGATCCTGCAGCTGTACACACCGGATCGTTTCCAGAAGTCCTTTCTGCAAAGATCCAGTGTTGTCCCAGACAATCTGGCCACCTCCTCTTCCAGCTATGGTCAGCCCATTCATTGGCATACAGCTGAATAGCATGTATTAGCATACATTGACTATGTCCATCTACCTGTTCCCTCCCTCTACATGCCCCTAAGAAAGCAAGGCCCGGACGCCAGGGATGAGCTCTGATCTGATTCGGCCGTGCCTGTTCTGTGTATGCGCAGTTGCATATCATGCATAGAAACGTCACGCCAGCTGGCATACACTCACATCTGGATAGTAGCCATTCTGTTTAAACTTTTTGGGACTGATGCAGAGTTCCAGAGTAAAGACAGAACTGGAGCTAGGGTAGAGCTAAGATAAACCATTTTGCAATATGAAGGATGCAAATGAATCTTTATTACAGTATTTTGCATGCATGTCATATAGAACTCACATACCATGGAGCTTTATATTTAATCTGTACATTAGAGTTGAGCTAGGAATCTTTACCTCTTAACTCTAAGGGCCAGATTTACTAAGCTGCGGGTTTGGAAAAGTGGAGATGTTGACCATAGCAACCAATCAGATTCTAGCTCTCACTTTTCTATTACATACTAGAGAATGTCATCTAAAATCTAATTGGTTGCTATGGGCAACATTTCCCCTTTTCCAAACCCACAGCTTAGTAAATCTGGCCCTAACTCTTCTGTTTTAACACAAATTATCTTTTCCTTAAAATACAAGTGTGGGTCTTCCCTAATTCTAACTCTAACCCTTTCACTACCCTAACCCTAAGTCTCTCCTCCCTCCCCCCCCTGAAGCCTAACCCTAAATCCACCCCCAGCCCCCAGAGGGTTACTCACCTCTCTGGTGGTCTGCTTTGGACCGATTTAAATCAAACATGTCCAAAGATCAAATAATCGCTCAAAACGGGCTCTTGGATGATTATTGGATGATCAGCGAAGAAAACATTACCATACACTTGTACGATAATTCACCCAATAACACAATAATTTCAATTGGGCTGATAATCGTTGTAGTGTATGGCCAGCATAACACACAAAGTGGCCTGACTTTAGAGTTGGATTAAGGCTTGTGGAAATCCCAAGGCAACAGACTTGAAAGTCCCTGTCAATATATTTAACCACACATGAGTTTTAACAGTATGAGCTTAAATATGTATTAAAAAATTATTATTTCAACCTAATGTAGGTGTACATTGTATCCAGGGCTGCCTTCAGGGAGGGACAGTAGGGACTATTGTCCTAGGCCCGCAGTTGATGGGGGCCCGTCATCATTACAGGGCCAATGAGAAGGGTAGAATTTCCCTGCGCACCAGCCAGTTGATAGCGCAGGTCTGCGGGGCCCTGCCCACGTGATGTCACCAATGATTTCACATAGGGAGTGTCCCGGGCCCCATAAATTCTGAAGGTGGCCCTGATTTTATCAACTAAACAGTACAGTGGTACAGATATATGATAACAGTATACTGATATAATAAAATTGTATTCCTGTATTTTTCAATTTCATTTGGTGCTATGTGCTCTTACTTTAGATTTAAAAAACATTTACTCACCTCATACAGACGTGCGCTAAACTTACCTACCAGACATGCCTCACCACACAGCACATTTTTGATACCTGTTTTTTCCCAGGACTTTTAAACCTTTAACCAATCCAACTTTTAAATCTCTGGTAAAAGTTTCTGTTTATGGAGTCACACTATACCATTTCCTTCTCCTCTCACACAAAGTAAGGAGGATAAGGTATAAAGAAAAAACTTTATGGTGATATTATCATCACTATTTCACCTAAGAGTCACAAGGAACTATTGGAACGATTTAATCTACACAAGAGGACTGCATTCACATCACAGACTGAAGATCTCACTGCATGGAAAATGTTGAAAACTTTCAACACCTCTTATTGCATAGTTTAGAGAAGAGGCAAATATTTGATGACCAGTGTATGGTGGATCATGTCATTAATTCCCCTTGGGTGATATGGGTGAAATCCATTTTTGTTCAGATAGATTAGAATTGATAATGCCAACTTGCCTGCTATATCAATAGCCCTAATTTTAAAATGCATGGGGGCATAATCATATTTTTCACCCTGTAAGAGGGTGATAAATGAGATGTTCCAGGGTAGCAGTTTCATTCTTTTTTATTATGTTGAGAAGACATCGTCACAACCAAGGTAAAAGACTAGTTTGGGTGACTAAGGTTTCATTTAAATGTTAAAACAGCAGGCAATTTAAGCTTGAAGTATGCGTATATTTATGACTGTGGGATTGCACTGCGCATGTGCGCAACAGATGTTAGGCATTGTACATAACTTCTCTGCACAATAGGGCGTGACATCCCTACGCAAGCGAAAAATACGCATTGAACAGTATGGGCTGGGTTAGGCACTTACATATGACAAGGCAACACGTATGCACAGAGATACGCAAGGTTGGGTTCTGAGCACGTAATTCAGCTAAGTTACATAAGTGAGAGGGGAAAGCCAGGTGCATTATCCATAGTAGTGTACGTGTACGTAAAATGCCCTTAAGTCTGGATCAGGCCCAACATGAGGAAGAAAAAGCGAGAAACATTGTTGATTTTCGATTCATCTGACTTTTTACACATAGTTTATCCCTGCAAAAATTGGAGTAAAAACAAGTGACTTTTTTATTATACTTGTTTTTCATGTGCATGATTGTGGCAGGTCATTAATTACAATTATCATCACAGCACTTTGAGGCAAAATTCCATTGCTTGGTTTCGGTGAGATTCATTGAAGTGTCATTTTATACCGATTAGTTTATAAGAACTGATCATAATTAGAAATCTTTCAATAATTTATGTTTTTTATGTGTAATACTTTATTGCTTGTTTTTAGTGATATTTATTGAAGTGTCACCTTTGTACAGTATATTAACACCATAGCGAGCTTTTTCCTCTGTCTTGTTTTTACACTTAGACTGAACTTATTGGGTATATGACAGGCATATTGCAGCAGCTGAGGTTGGTGCGCTATATACAATTACTATTTTATGTTCTTGTTTTATACCTAGAGAAGGCGCAAGAGTAACAATATATTTTTTCCCCTTGGAAATGGTGAAAGCCTAATAGAATGAATAAAAGTCCTCAGCAATTTTTAATGGTTATGCGTTGTTTATGATTTAATTATGTGAATGTGTTTGTTTGACTATTTGACTATTTAGTGTTGTATGTTCAGCCCAGGTACCCAGAGGCAGGATCAAATTTGGTGCCTTCTCCCTCAAAGTGACAGCTGCAGCAAACTCTCGCCTTGCCCCTTGCCTGTAGAATGATGATCTCAGGCATTAGGTAACCAGGGACCAGGCCATATTCCACCTCAGGGCTTCTAATTCTCTTGCGCCATGCATACTGCCGCTCCTCACTGACGACTGAGGCTGGTCATCCACTGGAAGCGTATTTGAGCGACTAACAATTGGAGCGACTATAGCCAACTTTGAGTCAGGTGACTAGGAGCGACTGAGGTCGTCCACTATAGGTGACTTTGAGTATGTATGGGAAATGTCACTTTTAGTATGTGTTATCTGGATAAGAAATGAATGCTGCTATACTAATAAATCCTATTGTATGGAATCATAGAATACCCAGATTTACCAGCCTGGATATTCATTGTAGTGATGGTCTTTGGGGGCTCACTTTTATATCAATAGGTTAAAAACCAAAACTGACTAAAAAGACATGATTTATGAATCCTGGAGCTTAATAATTTAGTCTGTCCCTGTGCTCTGTAGAGTGGGAATGTGCCCATATGCAGAAATAACCCTTTTTATGGTCTAAGTAGCTTAATTTGCCTTCGTACAGGCTATTAGAAGCGGCAAATCCAGTCCCAGAGGGATCAGTCGCTCATCGCCTTTTGTCGCCGAAAGTTGGTCGCTCAAGGTCGCTTGCAGTGGACGCTGTTCACCAAGATTCTGTGCATTGGGATAAATCGTTCCAATATGAGCGACTAAGCAAGACCATGCTTCCAGTGAACGACCATACTACCAGGACGGGATGACGTCACGCTCAACAGTCTGTGTATGGGAGAAGGGAATGGAGAGGAGGTCTTTACTTAATGAGCACTGACTGCCTTTATCATGCAACAACTGTTTTGGTTATTTCAACAAATCATGTCACTTTTTTTCCCATCAATAGTTTTTATGAAGGTTTTTCAAAACAAAATGGGGAGGGATATTACATAGAAAGGTGGGACATACAATGATAATATAACAACAGACAGTAAAGAGAGGCCAATATATTTCTATTGAAAATGAAAAAATAAGTAACATATATCTGTTTCCCAAGCCAGGAGTCGAGGCCCATTATTATTATTATTCAAATGAGTAATATACTTCATATTGGATAGAATCCAACTACATATACTAAGAACCTAAACAGTAAATAAAGCACATGATGGTAATCATTAGAAAATTAATTTGTCATAAGTAGCTTTAAAATATAAAAAAAAGAGATGATAGTATATGAACTTATTTGCATAAACATAAAAACTCACAATAAGCAATAAGAGTAAATTAAGCTCAGATGTGGAAACAGAAACTGTAAGACGACTTCCTACCTGTTTAAAGCTTAAAATGTTCTTTGAACATAGTCCAATGCAGCATTATGTTCCCAGGTTTAGGAAATGTTCAGACAGCTGTTGATGTTATGTTGTGCGGAAATTAGTGTCTAAGTACCCTATGTCCTACAGTCCTACCGATGCGTTTCATGTCTTCACTGTGTTTTCCACGGCTTAATGGGCTGCTTCTGTTCCTTCCATTTCCTTCTCTTAAAAGTAGTGGGGTCAGGAAAAGTTTGACTCCAGATATCAGAGTGAACATTTAACAGAGAGGCTTAAGATTTTTTTTCCTATATAATAACTAAACGAAATAAGAAATACTACAATCTGAGTTGTGCTTTATAGTTTTTACATTAACACATAACAAAGGTCATTTATTTATATAAGGACACTGCGGCATAGAAACCTATGGAATATGATTGAAGTAAGTTTTTGCATGTTGTTTCCCTATACTTCTATTTTATTCTCCATAGTGTCATTTGCTCATTTCATATTCCTCCTAATATAATATTACTTGTGCAACACGTATTTTAATATAACATGAATGTTTTTATAGTATACCAAGAATGTATTATTGCTTTCATGTAGCACAAACATATTGTATTGTAATGTATTTCTTAGAACTGTATACTTTACACAGTGATTTGAGGCAGATGTCCCATAAACAAAATAAAACACCTTTTAACATATTTTGCACCTTGTCAAAGTCATGTTACACTGCCAGGGGAAGGGTAGTAAATTTATAATATGCAGGCTCAAATGGAGTTGAAAAAAAGATATGTCTGTCTATTCCTGTTGCAGTTAAAAAATAAAGCTCTTGTACACTATTAAAGACTGTCAATATTTCATCAAAAACGGAAATGTATTTGCAACAGGGGCGTAGCTAATGGTTCATGGGCCCAGGTGCAAAAGGTCAGCTTGGGCTTTCCCCTACATACAGGCTGTTTGAGGTGTGCTGCGCTCCACTGGCACTACCGTAGGTGGCAGGGTGACAGCTTACGGTGATTCACACTGTGGTGGGCGGGATGGCACACTGCGATGGGTGGCACACTGCTCGCTGGACTCAGAATGAGCATGGCGTAAGTTCTACCTAGTCGCCCGGAGACAAGATAATGTTGGTGCCTCCCCAAAAAAACTATATAGAAACAATAAATCCTAGCTATTGCCATACACAATGCCCCGTCGTTGCGAATTTTCGTAGCGCTGGATCAGGCCCTATGTAAGAGACAACTGACCAACTGCTAAATGAAACACACAGAAGCACAACAGGTACCAGCAAGAGGAAGGAGTGGGTAGAACCGGAGATGAAATGCAGCACACCGCTTACATGAAAGCGGAGTGTGATGGGCTGACTCACCGCAAATACACACTGACAGATGGAATACAGTGGAGATGGTAGACACCAGAGTGAAACTCATGGGGTAGAGACACAAAAAGAGATGCAGAGACTGCAGCTGCCAGCGTTAATAGCACACTACTAGTAGCACTCTGAAGACAGACAACGGGGCAGACAACAAAGACACAAAACAGCAGGCAAACACAGGGAACCTAGATGCTATAGCCAACCATGACGCTTCCCGGGCTCAGGCTATTTAAAGTCCACTCCTCCAATCAGCTGTAGAGATGAGGCACACCTTAATTAATTATCCAGCAGCTGAGGGAAACCAGGCACATAGAACCCAGACAGGGGCACTTCACATGCTGCTTTGTTTGCTTCTGCAGCGTGTAACACATAGTGGTTTTAAGAATTTCTCAAGATGGACTTCCCTTTTGCCATAATGTAAATTGTGTTATTAAAGCACTTGGTCCCAAGTACAATACAGAGGATTGGCATCTATTTACTGAATTCTCTAAAGTTAGCTTGAAATCTGTGCGTCCAGCCCCCCAGCATCCCTCATCATGTGTCCAGTGCCCCCATCATGTGTCCAGTATCCCCAGCATCCACCATCATGTGTCCAGCCTCCTTCCCTGTAGTCCCGCTGCTGCTCTTCTCTTCTGCGGTCACGCAACGTCACTCTTACTGGGAAGGTGGCCGGGGATGCGCTGCAGTGAGCGCAGCGGCAGAACCGAACCTACATAAGGTATCGGTTCTACTGCACCACTGAGCGTGGCACTATTGGTGAGTGGCGGGGGAGGGCTGTGCTGGGCCCCCAGGGGCCCGGTGGCAAGTGCGACCGCTGCAACCCCTATAGCTACGCCACTGATTTGCACCATTCAAATTGCAAAATGCTTTGCCCTGCAGTAACATGTGCTCCTCATATAACATTTGTTTATAATTCAGCTCACTTCTCTGTCTAACAAATTACAGTTTCTTAGTATCAGCATTGTCTTTCTTTTTGTTTTTACTTATCATTCAACATTCTCGCTGTATTCCAGATACTGTGTTCAATGTACAATTCACTTTTTGTTAATTCAACTGCTACAAAAGTAAAACTATACACAGCAGGGTAGATTAATTCATGAGAAAAATAAACACTTTCCAAAAGTCTTACATGCAACAACCAGCGCACACAAAAGGCACTTGAGGCTAATGAGCAGTCAGCAAAAATGGGGTTTCCTTTGTTAGAAATGTGAAAAAAAAATTCTAACCAGTTGCATTAAAAAATATAATGTATCACAGAGTTCAGTGATCAATATCAACCGATCTCTGTGTCAAGCATTTGGTGAAGCAGTGTACAGTCAATGTCAAAATTAAGATAACACATTTTACCAAGGCAATCTTAGACTGAAGACATCTGTCACTTTCATTGACTTGGCATATCTGTTTTATCCTCATAGCCCTACTTGGCACAGATCCCTGAACTAATTCTTTTTCATTAAGTGGATCTCTCTTTAAGGGAAGGGCTTCATTCGTATGCATGCAATTGTCTATTGTTGGGAGCAACGAATGACTGGCATTTTGGTTCTGAGGAATACATATGCTCCCCCATTGTTGGCATCTTTCATTTACTCTGCCTTAACCTTTCTATTACAAAATGAGATATAAAGAATGGCAGAGTTGAAGACAAGTAAACGGTGCTTTTCTTGATGTAGATGACAGCTGTAATGGCAAGGGGGAAATATTTCTAAAACTGACACTTTTTAGCAGCAGCTCTAGTGACATTTGCTTTATTTGTATGTTTTATCATTTTGAAAAGATAAAAAAGAAGAAAAGGAGAAAGCTTCACACTTAGATTAGCCAATTATAGGCATGCTTATACCCAACAGAAAGAACAGAATAATTTATATGCTTAAATAAGGGAGGTTTATACAATAATCAGGTTCCACTGCGGTTTATCCAAATATAATGTATGGAGTCCTTCTCCATAGAGTGAATTATATTCAGCTCATATAGTTTCCTCCAAGAAATCATTTGAAACCCACAGAGCAGATAAATCTAACAACTTGACTAACCACAAGGCATAGAAAAGTCACTGCTCACTAAAAATGTCAATGTCAAGTCAATTTTCTGAAACATGTCTATTTTTCCAGGTCCCTGTAGTTGTTTCAGAATAACAGAGAGCTAAAATTGTGTGCCTTTTATTGTTTAAAACCAGTGGCAATGGGTCAGAAGGTAAAGACACAAAGTGATAGCTTCTTGCTTAGAATATTTAATCCAGAATGTGTTTGACACTGGGGTCATCATATTTCTTTTTTTGTGGCTTAACTTTTACTGCAGGAGGGCAACAAGGGTGAATGTATTATTTAATGCCCCTGTTTTGGCTTGAGTTTGAAAAATAGCATAAACAGCTGCAGGAAATGTCTTCCCACAAAAATGTTATTGTAGTAAAAACTTAAAAAAAGAGATGGCAAACCATATAGTATCTAATAAAATAAAAGTTACACACAATAATTTAGAAACCAAGGAAAACTATGTTAATTATAAGCTACTCTCATTGCACTGACAGATGAGTCCATAGGTATAAGACGCCGATACGCTGTGCTTTAGCAAGCACAGCGCATCGGCGTAGGTCTGGATCAGGCCCATGGTAGCTGCCCCTGCAAGATGTCAAAGGCTGGGAGCTTAAGATAATGCTCAGCATGCCATATATGAGTGTTCTTTTAATCTGCCAGCTTGTGATGGCCCTAACCCTGCCCAGCTGCACCCTAAGCCCCACCAAACAGATTTGGACTCTTCTTCTTGCTTTGGGGCCCAAGCCTGGCAAGTTCTGCTCCTGGTTATGTGAAAGTTATCTTTCTTTGTGGTCTATATACATTAGCTATTTTCTTACCCAGGCAGTGAAGTGAAATATAGAAGTGCTGGTATGTCCATTTGGAAGAGGTGGTATGGAAACATAGAAAATAATAGTAGTTAATGGAAATGTATAGATTTAAACAAAGTAGCGGGAGAAGTGACGGTATGCCACACATATACATACCACCTCACTACAAGCCCTGTTCTTACCTAAAAGTACAAAACAGCAATTTTTTGATTTTTGGTTAAGAATTTACCTTCATCCTTGCTAACAATGGTTGTCAATGGTCTCCACATTTTCTATGGGGACAGAATTGAAATGCTGTTTACATTATTTCTGAAATGAAATAAACACATTTTTTGGTGATTGCCTGTGCTATATACAAGCAGTATTTCACAAATTTGAGTTAAATCCACTGTCCATACATGTGGACCAAGCACCTTCACAGACTACTGCAGGGTTGGGCTGATGGGGCCAGAGTGGGAACAGTAATGGTCAGACTGAAGAGGCATCACCAACTCTTTTTATCTGTAGAATACAGTTTAAATCTACTATACTTTCCAAATTGAAATTTTTGATAGTATTTTCAGACTGTATATAAGTAATATTTACGATTGGAATTCTTTTGGTTAGAGCTATGAGTGTGAATATATTTATTTCCACTCATTACCAATTATATGCATTTTTTTTTATATAGTTGATCTACTATATTTTACGAATATATATTTCGGATGAAATTTCAGTTGCTCTTATTGTCGCCATGTTATAGGATATTAGTGCATTTTTCCCTTTTAATGCTTCCCTATTGTCTAAAACCTTCATTTTGTCCATCTAAGCAACAGCAAAAAATATCAGAACTGCTGATTTTGCTCTGAGGCATTGGCTTCCTCTTGATAAATACATAAATTGACACTTAGAGGGATCCTTCAGCTGTTATTGAAAGAAAACACCCATGGGATTTTAAATACACCAAGTCAATAGCCAGTATTATCAATCTCATTATGTCACAAATTAGTAATAAAATCTGCATAGATACTTAATATTTGAATGCTACCTTTACTTTGATAACATTTATTCCAGAGACTTAAAGCAATGAAATATTTCTGTTATATGTGGTAACATCACTTACATGATAAACCATCAAATATGGATGACTATGCACATTGATTTCTGCTTTCTATTACATTTGCGATCAGATGGAAAGCTGATATTAGCACAGTTTGTTTTTGCTGCTTGGAAGAGATAAATGGACTACAGTATGTGTGTCTGTGCTCAAGGTCATGATAGAGGGACTGTTGCCAGTAAAGGATCCCTGGATTAATGAGAATGACAACAGTACACTGTGTTTTTTGCATCTAAAATGAATAGTCTTGCATTCTTTCCTGTCAGAAAATGCCTTTTAATCCAATCTTCTTCCCAGGCCATAAAGGGTCATTTTTATAATAAAACATATTCATATATCACAATAACAACATTTAAATGAAATGTAAAGCACTGCTTTATTGGTATAATGGTTAACGACGGGCAATGTTCATAATGTGGTAAGTCTGCAGCCAGAAATGGCAGTGTTACATAATATGGTTTTACAGGATAATCAACAGGACTTGATTCTCAGTACCAAACACGCCACCAAATTCCTCAGCTATTTCAGAATTTTCACTTTGCGCACACATAGTAAAGGTCATTGCTATGTAGCCTGGTATGTTTAAATACCACACTAGAATTCCCTCAATAAACCAAGTAGACAATTCTAGAAACCTAAAGAAGTAATTTTACAGATCAAAATAGAACATTATTATAATACATGAGAGAAAACATTTGCAAAGCCCAATAGAGTCTACGGGCCGGATCCAGACCCCCGCACATTCTCCAAACATACGAGAGAGAGAGGGGAGTGCACACCCCCTGTCACTCCCCTCTCTGCGTGCGTGCCATAAGGCAACCTTAATGTGATCGTGCGCATCAGCAGTCCATACAACCGCTGATCCCAACAAGTGTGGGAACCCCCTCCCACAATGTACATTTTGCATTCTTCCCCCCACCCCGCGGAGGGGAAGCACAGCCCATTTGTGAGTAAATGGGTTGTACAAGTTTTACAGCGCTAGGGTTACTAGCGTAACATCTGGAGGGTGCATGCCTGAAAACAGGCCACTTACGCACCTTGCATACGTAAGTGACCTTTCGGGTGCAGGTCTGGATCCGGCACTACAATATTAAGCCTAGAAGTGCATGCTTGCAAAACAAGACTGAATGCTTTATTTAAAAAAACACACACAATATATAACACTTACAGCATTCAATATAATCAACAGAGCAGAATTGAAAAATCCAGTTATCACTATACACAACAGAACTTACTATCTAGACCAAATAATTCACCAAGGGACCAGGTAGATTGCAATTCCAGTTTTCTCTGTAGTTCCCAGGCAACTAGTAAATCGATCTGGCAGATTCCAGACCATGGTACTCTATTTTTTTTTCTGCATCCTCTGTTTTCAGTGCAATGACATTACTAACAAAGGCTATGTTTCTGGGCCATTCTATTGGACATTTGGCTTTAACAGTGAGGGAAGTATAAATTTTTATTTTTTTTTGCTGTTATTTTAAAAATATATTTAACAAAGCAATAAATTAATCTCCATGGGGTGGATTCAGAGTTGCCAGTAATTTAGTTTATTTGTTATTTAAAAAAAAGAAATTTGTTATTCACAAAAAGACCATGATTAGGGCCTATTCACAGCCACTAATACATTTTAGAAAGCTCACTCAGCTGTATATAGGGGGCGTCATAATCATTAGTCTCACCATTATTAGTTATAGCATGGGGAAGGCAGGTACAAATTAATACACCCAAAACCATAGCAATTGAATTTGTTTCAGTTGAGATAAGTTACTTTAACATGGCCAGACAGTATTGTTGTCACAACGTTGTAACACCCCTAGGTGACACGTGATCGTCATTTTGACAATTTGCATGTACTATTGTTATGGATTGTGCAAAATCTCCCAGAGTATGCCATGTGTGAACATTCAACTTTGGAACAACCCTTATCTGTCAAAATATACCTTGGAACCTGCATTGGTAGAACTGGCAGGTAACCTTACCTCAATACAGCAATATAGAAATGTGTGTGTGTATGTGTCCCAGTAAAATGGTCAGACATTAACCTCTACTCGATTTCCCCGGCATGGTGCTGTTATTGGACTGATCCACCGAGACATGGGGCCTGATCCAGAGCTACGAAATTTCGCACGCACGGGCGAATGCGTACGTTCGACCGTGCGTATAAACATACACGCCCCTAACACTCCCATTGTAAAGTACCTGCTTACGGCGGCTATACCCTACACTAGGTACTACCGTCGGGCGTATGAATTTTCGCACATAATACGCTGAGCGTACGGGCTTAGCACGCCCATACTGTACAATTTAAATGGCTATCCCCGCTTCCGTGTAGTAAAACGAGCGCCCAGGCGACCATCATACTGAACGCAGGCCCCTCGAGCGAACAATTCGCACACAATACGACCGCTATATGCTCATGTCGTCCAGCCGACCGGAAGCTGTCATACTGGGCATGCGCAGTGCGAATTTTTGTACGAAAATACGCAAAAAACGGTCGTACGCTCGCTCGAAATCGGCCAATTTCGTAGCTCTGGATCAGGCCCATGGAGTCTAACTACAGGGCGGTGTTCGCCAGAGCCCCTGATGGTGGGGGATGGACTTGACTGCACACCAGTAGCAGGTCGCATCCCCCAGTGAGCAATCCCAGGCAAAACAGGGAGAACTGGTGAACAGACAACAGGAGCCTACTCAGACAATGGACAAGGGTACAGGTAAATACGGCTGCAGAGAGTCAGCACTGGAGCAAACTTGCAGGCAGGAGTGCAGGAAAGTGTGACAGGTAAGTATGGGTTAGGTGAGGATGTACAACAGTGACCAGACTGTCCTGTATAACTGCTGCATTTGCCAACAGCAGGAAACAGATTGCTTTGCGGCCAGCAACACACAGAAGAGTTGGATGATGGCGCATACCGTGAAGGAGAGACTTTTATAAAGGAGTTAAAACTTACCTATTTTGTGACACATTTCAAACCTTACCTGGTTTTTCCTCATGGTTTAAAATGAGTTCGTTTTAGCTATTACCACTACAACAACCCTCTTTCTACCCAACGATCCTGTTATATGTTTTATCTGGACTTTATCTGGAAGAAGATACTGAAACTAAACTTAACAAGGGGGACATACAATGTCACAGCAAGAGAAAAATGACACATAGCAATGTATAGCAGAGCTAATATGAAAAGTCAATGCAAAATTTACATAATAAGCATAAACAATCAACGGGCACAGTATAACTGAGTTACATAAAAAGCAAGTAACCTACTCATTAAGGGGGTGAATAGCAGGAGGTCCACATCCAAGGATGAAGGGGCTAAAGAGACTCCACCACCTATGGTAACAAATTCACGCCATGCAAATCATTTAATGATTGGGGATGTGGTTGATGAGGAATAGAGCAAGCCCTTGGTTTCCATAAGGAAATTGAAATGTATTTTAGAGATAATATTGCTTAAAGAGAGGGGGGGGCAGGATAGCTGCCCTGGTTGCAATACATATATGGCTCAAAACATACCTAGCATGGGTAGGGACTGTAATTAAATAAGGCTATATCTGAGAAAGGGACTAAATCAACATGGAGAACCTCGTTAGCCACCTTGTAATAATTACATTTTATTACATTGTGTTTTTTTTTTATATTTATACATCTTGATTTTACATATTTTATCAAATTTACACGATGCGATTTCTTGTTATGCCTAGCACTGAGTTATCTTCTAATTTCTTATTTAAAAAATGTTTAAGCTCCTTATTTACCAGCGGCGGAACATTTAGACAGTCTACTCTTACCTGACCTCTATTGAAAAGAGAATAATCTCAATCAGCACACTCCTTAATAAACCTATGCACCTCTGTTCTTTAGTCCCCTTGCTCATATACCACACAATCCCCTGGAGACAAAAAAATGTTCAACAGGATAAGGTTAATAATAACACAAAAGACTGTATAAGAAAGAGCAATTGGGAGAATTGTAAAACATAAATGGAAAGCTTTGTGTCTTTAATACATTCTAGTGGGGAAAGCGGAATATGAAACTTCTTTTTCAGCAACCAATTAGTAGGTGAAATGCCAAAGAGAAAAATCTAATGAGTAATACATTATTAAAGATTATTGCTGTTTAACAAACAATTGAAATAATAACTCAATGGTATAGGGCAAAAAGATTAATAAACAGTAAATAATTACAATTCTTATATGTATTATATTTAGTTTGTCATAGCTAATTACTGTGAACATTTAACTGCATTTTAGAAGTTGGTACTTAAAATCTTATTATTCAGTGTGGTCCTCACCTGCTTGACTATACATACATGTCCATAGCACATATTTTATATAATATTATGCACCTAATCTTATTTTCTGGATCTGGATATACAGTAATAGGTTTACAAATATATTATACTGTATACTATACTGCTCTGAAAATTAGAATTTTTGAGGGTTATAATAGTCAGCAACACAATCAATAACATAGAGCAGTATCTCATAATTTAGCAAAACACTTATTACTAAATTTTAGTTATGTCTGTGACAAAAACATATTAAAAAGATTGCTTTATAATGTAGGTCTATAGGAGAACATGCAATCAACAGTAGGATGGATATTTTGTACTTGCTGCTTGTATCTACTAGACTGATTTTCATAAAACACCACATTGTGTTTTGGATCTAATTAAATAAAACCTCGAATCTGTGTATTACAATCAATGAAATTGTTGAACAAACATTTTTTTTTATGTTTGAATGAAGCACTGAGCCACATGCTGCTCTGTTACTATTGCCAAAAAAATGCTGGCATCCTATGACTATTTAACATCACACAAGATTGTTCAATTATATTTTTCAGGAGATGTTACAATGAAACCATCTATTGTCTCAGTGTGACTACATATTTACCCTTTTACCAATGTTTTGCTGTCATTTAACACAATAGACAGCAAATAAAAGCCACCATGTCCAGCATTGTTGACCATTTTGTGCTTCTGGAATGAGCTGCAGAAATCAGAAATATATAATAATTTTTTTTGAACCAACAGATAACATGTCTAGAATTATTATTATTATTATTATTATTATTATTATTATTATTATTATACATATGTTGTCCTTGAGTGATTTTTTTTTGCTTACAGAACAAGAGCAATCATGTTAGAATCACAAGCTTGCAGAGAAGAGCTTTGCTGGCTTTAGTCTGTGAATGTTGATGAGTATTTCTTTGACTACGTCACCATGCACAGGCGCTCTGTGTTGGGACAAAGACATACACGTTTACACACATTCATGCAGCAACATGCATATAAAGCCATATTTATAGGCAAGGGAAGAGAAAGAGAGAAGAGGGAGAGAGAAATGAGAGAAAGAAATGAGAGAGAGAGATAATGCTAAAATATGCTTAACTGATAATAAACTGCCTCCACACAAAGAGACACAGGAGGTAAAATAGACAGCTCCTACTAGTGCCTATTCCGGCACAGCAGAGAGAGCTGGAGAGCTATGGGAGGGACGTGATGCTGAAATAGACAGCTCCCTCTCTTGCCTATTCCAATAGAGAACAGAGCGCTGGAGAGCTATTGGAGGGAGGTGGTACTGAAATAGACAGCTCCCTCTGCTCCCTGTTCCAGCACAGAGCGCTGAAGAGCTAAGGGAGGGACGTGGTGCTGAAAGAACAGCTCCTATGTGTTATCGTGACACCCACTACCTGAGCCGGGTACCCACGTCCACCCTCTAGTGATGCTTCCCATGTGAATGCAATGCCGGCATGTACAGGAGATGATCCCACCGCTATAGGCTGACTCTATAAGTAAATAGCTGTTTGTGAAGGGTCAGTTTCCAATGTACCCGATCCTTTGTCTGGCTATACGTGACATGTCCCTGGCTTTCTTCCTCTCTGGACTGCTCTGCTCGGGCTCGGAGTAAATGCTTGACTTCATCTGGGATGCCCTGATGCTGGATCTCCACAGATTTCATGGCGGTGGCACGAAAAATCAAAACTTTGCTGACTGTGAACATCTTGGTGTTTGTGGGGATCATCTTGTTCTCGGTATACTGCAGGATCCAGGACAGGTCCCAGGAGCTGGTGCAGATCGTGAGAAGTTCTGACCGCAGAGTAAGGAGCAGAAACACCAAAGTGGGAGTCTTGGTGGACAGAGAGTCTATCCTGCAAAGACTGGACCACCTAGAAGAAGTAGTTTACAACCAGCTAAATGGTAAATTGCCATCTGTGTAAAATGATAATGCTTTCTTATATCTGGATGTGTAAGCATGTACACCTGTCATATGCTTTACCTATTTGATGCTTGCATTTGCCTAATGTGATGCATCCCTGGCTTACATTATGGAACAGAGATGTAGTGATGATCGTTCTGTAGATTTAAACCCCTTGGTTTAATACATATCTATGACTTCAGCTACAGTGTTCCAAATATTCAATCCTTATGTATTAGTGACCTGGAGAAAATCCCATGGGCTGCATTCATTTTATTTACCATCTATATACAAATAATCAGGCGAGATCGGAGTGTCACTCAGGAGTGTGACGGGTACACGTCGCGCGTGTATGTGTGTGTGTGACCTTTCATGCATTAGCTAAGTAAACCGTACGTCCACATCGCAGATAATTGATTGCATTCCCCTTTCTCAATGCACACACGTCCACTTACCCTTGCCAAGCGCCTGCTCCAATACACGTTACGTGTTATATACAGGATTGCATGCATCTAATAGAGACCCATGGAACATTCTACCTTTTAGAGTAATGTATTCCAGAAAATGGTATAGTATATAAGCTTTGCTAAATGCTAACTGGTGCTTTGGAGTACTAGCATTACTGATGGGAGAAAGGGTCTTAGAAGCAAAATATCACTGGGCAATGGTTACTCTTAGCACACAGTTGTATTGCAGACGTCTGGTTTGTTTAGAGTCAAATATGATTTTAGTTTTGTCAAAAGAAATTTCTGTCTTAAATCAGAAATTCAGTTGATTATCTTATATAGAAACATAATTACTACAAAGCTTTAGTGGTTTAATATATTTACCACAGGTCATTATCTTTCCTTAAAGTTATGTAGAATTAAATAATTCTGCCCTTGAACCATTTAGTGATTCAATCAATTAATCCTTAAGTTTAGTTACTTTTAACAATGCCCTCCAGACACCAAAAAGGTTAAACATAAGAAGGCTGCCAAACTGAATTATATTTCTAATTGGAGTCAATAATAGGGATCTCTGTTTCACAAAACATTGATCTATTGGTAACTCTATTGGTAATAGGCTACCAAGTATGCACAAGTGCTTTCAGTTTGTAGCAAAACTTTTTTCCTTTAGTGTAAAACAGTTTATCCAACAGACTTTGTTAGTAACACATGTAACTACATAAGCTCTTATGTAAATAATATTTAAGGATTTACAAAAGCAAATCCTCTAAAGTATTTTTCAGTTGAAATCACATTTTGACTGCAAGATATATGTTTAAAAAGCTAAGTCCAATGCATGCATATGTACACTGTTTGCTCAAAACTGCCATACATAATTGTAACTGTACAGAGATACTACAAAATCTATTTTAATGCAGGTTTCAGAATTAAGTATTTGGCAAATAAATATAAATACATCTATATATAAATACATCTGAAAACGCAATACATTTCATTTCATTGAAAAAAAAAACACAAGAGGGGTAACACTGTTTGGCAGAAATAATTATGAAGGTGTAAGATCTCCTGAAATACATAAGTCATTTGAGCCAAATTTGTCTAAAAGTAAAAAAACATTCTGGGCTCCAATTTAAGCATGTTAAAAAGATGTTCATTATTTTAATTACTTTAAATATTTTGTGCCATCTCCAGTTTTAACTAAATGAAACAGCCTATATATTTAACTTAGGGCTGCAGAAACATCCAGCTGGGCTTTAGGTTATTGTAGATCAAGTGGAGCCCAGGGTAAAACAGTTTTTTGACACCCCTTCAAAAAATGAACATCTCAGGGTAATGGTTGGAGGAGGACCGTATACAATACTTTGTGTTGTGGAATAAAATGCTTTAAATAGGGCACATGCACAAAGATGACATATTCTTGTTTTGTCATATTTCCAGTACATTGCTCCAAGGAGGGGAGGAGTTTACTATTTCTTTTTGTTTTTACCTAGGAATAAAAATAGGCCTGATAATGTGTATACTTTGTTCTAAGCTCATAAACTTGTGGCATTACCTCACCTTACATGCCAAGCTAATACACTGAAGACATTTAAAGGCTAAAATATAAAAGGTATTTGCACCGCCACATCAGTTGCTAAGTAGTTAGCCACATAGATGGTGACTTAGATGCTACGCCTCTGTCTGTAACATGGCAGTCAGTTGCCGAACATACAAGCCACCACTCAGTTGATCCTCACTTACTTAATTAGCCACTCAACTGCCTGTGACATGACAGCTCAGTGGATCATCAGTTAAAGTAAGTGCACAGACCACAGTCAGGGTTAGATGTCATCGGCTCAATATATATATATATATATATATATATATATATATGTATATACATATATATATATATATATATATATATATATATATATATATATATATATATATATATATATATATATATATATATATATATATATATATATATATATATATATATATATATATATATATATATATATATATATATATATATATATATATATATATATATATATATATATATATATATATATATATATATATATATATATATATATATATATATATATATATATATATATATATATATATATATATATATATATATATATATATACACAAAACACAAAGAGCCTACTAAAGCCAGTAATACATAGAGCCCAACAATGACTCCAATACACACAGAGCACACAAGTGACTACAGCACAAAATTCAGTGAGCACTCCAGAGACTGCTTTAAAAAGAGCGCATCAGTGACCACTATGTAATACAAAAAACTTTGTCACACAAAAATAGTTTTGATTCTTTTTATTATTTTTCCCCAAAAAATTATTGTGTTTTTTTTTTACCTTATTTAAATTAATTTAAAAAAAAAAGGTGGAAAAGGAAGAAAAGTAAACATCAAAAAAAAGGTGGAAAAGGAAGAAAAGTAAACATCTCATAAGCTTATCTCCAGTATGAATACCTTTTCTAGGGTTGCTTAACCTAAATTCCATATTGCACATGTACTATCATAAGAGTGTGGGTCCCTGTAGCGAACATCCCTATTTCAAAAGGGCCGTTCGCTCCCAGCCAATTCGAACTGGCTGGGATATCAATTGCTTATGCCTCGATGAGGCATAGCAATCAATCCCCGGAGCACCAAACACAGTGCTCCGAAAGGTGAGTTTCCCCCAACCCGCTCCCTAACCCAAACCCTAAGTCTCCCCCCCACACAGCCTAATCCGAAGTCCCCCCTGCAGCCTAACCCTAAGTCTCTTCAAATAATCCCTTATCAACACAATGCAAATGAAAAATAGCACAGCACATACCCAGAACAATGTAGAGCTGCAACTGCCTGTATTTGAAGGGAGGTTATATGAGAGGAAAAGGGTTGATTAAGGCAGGGGCATTACTAGAGCTGGTGTCACCTGGTAACTCATTGTGCTACTGCCATGGACCTCCTCCTATACCAGATTATACAGAATCCTCAGTAATGGTTTTTGTACTTATGTTACTTGTAAATCTTAATTCCTGTATACCAATGAATGCAATGGCAATAGCTGTGACATTAACTAGTAGCAAAATTAAGATGACTATATTTACATAATTTCATGTGGGTAAAGTGATCATAATTTTTTCGTTTATTTCTTTTCATTTTATATTATTGGGAAGTGCTATTTTTATTTAATGGATCATTTGAGTTTGAGCTTATGATAAACACTTCAATATAGGAGAAGTAAAGGTTGTGGTGCACTAACTTTCTATGTAATTTAAAAGCACTAACATCGTTAATATAAAACCTCTACTGTACTATATTTCGGAAAATCTAGATATTAAATAATATTATACTTATAGCATCCCATATAGATATAATTATATTTTAACATTTTGGTTATATGTTTTAATAGGCTTTATATCTCTCTTCATCCACTATGTTTCTTAAACTTGAAAATAGTTTTAAAATATTTATACTTTTTTGTTATTATACTATGCTAATTTTAATTAGTATGAAAAAGTTTTAATCCTTATAAATTACATAGAAAATTATTTCACCATTTACAACGAGTTTCTTTTTTTTTCTACAACTTCAGCTGTCTTTTATGTCTTCCCTGCTGTGTCTCTTTAACCCTCACACACTCTCTTTTTATGCCACCTACACTATCTCCCCATATATGTCTCCATCTCCCTCCCTTTATTCTTGTGTCTCCTCATCCCTCCTCTCTCTGCATGTGTCTCTCTAGCCACCCACATCTGTTTATGTTCTACTTACCTTATTTTCCTGTGTCTTCCTCTCCCTGTGGCTTATTGATACCATCTCTGCAGCAGGATGGTGTCTTTATCTGCCATCTGCATTCTTGAGATACTGGCAATAGTGCAATAATGATGTCCTGGGGTCATGTGACACACTAGTATCACACTGCTAGTAGCGTACCTGAAGGATGCAAACAGCAGATGCAGACACACCTTTCCTGATTAGCAGAAGTGGGTCAAGCCTTTTGATATCATCTCTGATCCAGAGCGGTATGAAAGGTTGTGCGGGTAGTGCCATCGGGTGTTATCCCTCTGTCTTCTGATACTGTGCACAACCCTCTGGAGCAGGGGTTCTCAACCCTGTCCTCAAGTACCACTAACAGTCCAAGATTTTTAAATCTCCTTGCTGGAGCTGTGCTCATACCTGACAGTTACATTTTGAAAGCTCCACAGGTTTTGCAGGGAGACCTACAAAACATGGACCATTAGTGGTACTTGAGGACG
>WWET01000709.1:342653-355086 GCA_011038615.1 Limnodynastes dumerilii
TATTTGCATTATCAAATGACAGACAATACCCAAAGCATAACTGACATTTTCATTATATATAACTGTTGACTAATCCAACACTTGCAAATGAAGCTTCATTGCGCTTAACTATTTTATGGGCTTACACAAAATATCACAGTTGCATATGGATCCAAAGCATACTTGACTTTCCTTCTAAATCATTCATAAAATCAAATTTTTTGATGGGCTGTTGAAGAGTGTAGGATACATTCTCATTGTGTTTCAGTCTGGATCAGCCAATGGAGATACCTCCCTTGACCTCTGCTTAACAGATGATCAAATACCAGTGAATAAAGGGTCTTAAACTTCCCATCTTACCATCTAGAAAAATGAGCCTAAGCACTAAGAGCATGCACTGATTATAGTTATCTATTAATGACCCTGATATACCCCTCTATTATCTATTATATAGCTAATACAAAGCCACCTCATTATATAGCACTGTCTATAAATATAAAGTTATACTTTTTCTACCTAGATAATGTCCGCTGTGTGTTTATGTAATTGCACACTCAAAAATGCTCAGGTACATTTCCTGCAACTCCTTACTTTCCAAAATCCTTTACCTACAGCTGCTGGAATTCTGTCTGTTTCACAGCAGGGAACCCTATTTATAAATCATTATTCTTAAAATAAAAATAGTCTTGGCATCATATTGCAAAATGTATTTATAAACACGATACATTTATAAAACTGTGCCTGAGTAGAGCTCCAGATTTATTTAGAATTTACTTTTTACTGTTATGTGTCACGCTGTAAATAAAAAGATATATAATTTAACAAAAGAGCTATAAGAACCATACACTAATGTAGCCATTAACAAGTTATCGAAATAAATGCCTTGGACTCAGCGTTCATTTGAATATATTATGCAGGATCAGTCTTCTCATCTGTAGGTCTTTTAGAGAGGGGTAAGCTAAATATTTTACCATCATACTATGGCAAAGCAACAAAACTCTTTCTGCACATTTTAAGCATCTCTCCCCCTGTAGTTCAACATGGTTTTTCTGAGGGACAGACTTGCTCCTTTGCTGTTGCTCCTAGTTATAGATTTCCCCTGTGATGTACTAGCTAAAAGGTAGTGCGCATTACTAAGCATATATTTTAGATTGTTTATCTCCAGAAACAAAGTGAATAAACTTAAAACTTTTTTGGCACAAATTCAATACTTAGAATTCCCTTGTTTGTTTTTTGGATTTAAAATTATTTATTAATAACAGAAAACATTTCATGTTATAGATGACTTTACCGGATTTTATATTATAAAATAATTTTATCTAACATTCAGATAGTCCATCAACTAAGTACAGTATAAAATATATAACTTAATTGAATTTAGATACTTACGTTAGTAAGGGCACTGTTTATTATTCCATTGCCATGGATAACTTTTAAATGCAACATATTAAACATTATTATCTTTTATATAGAATCAATGAACATTATGTAGCAGTGTGCAGTTAAATGCTTAAGTGGATGCTAGTACAGAACCATAGAGACAACAACACATACATGGTAACACACACTAAAGGGTATAATAAATATAACATTTATAAAGGACATGGTTTATACAGAACTGCAATGTGTTTGGTATATGGCAGCTATAATCTCCACCTTGTCTACTCTTAAAATCTTCATTAAATTTAGTCATGTATACAATTAGTTGACAACCCTCCCTGATTGGGTGATCTCCTTGACTCCCTGAAGTGTTTGTCAATCTCCTGATTCAGTTACAGAAGTCATTGAGGTATGATAAAAATAATTTAGAAATTGTGTCCCTGAATTGAGGCCTATGAAGATGGCAAATTTTATGAAGGCCAAGATGTAATCAGAAACCGGTAGTTATCTAAGACATCATGACTTTAGTATTGGAGACAGAAATAACAAAAATACACCATGGTGTCTTCTTAATCAGCTTCAGTGTCACCTACCTTTAGATTTTATATAAAGATGAAGTCATTGCATCTCCTAATCACAGTTTTCACAATAATACTGAAAGTATTTAGTCAGTGACAATTTAACAATTAATAAATAATGAGGCTGCCATTTTTATTGCAAATTAGTTTTCGTGGCAGCTCTAGACGCACCCATGGGTGGAGCTATTCACAGGACACACCCCTTTGGCTGTACAAGGCACACCCCTTTCTTGCAGCACCTTGATGGTGCTATTATAATCTTCCTGATATTCATTTGCAAAAGTTGGCAACCATGGGCCAGATTTACTAAACTGCGGGTTTGGAGAAGTGGAGATGTTGTCCATAGCAACCAATCAGATTCTAACTCTCACTTTTCTATTACATACTAGAGAATGTCAGCTAGAATCTGATTGGTTGCTATGGGCAACATCTCCACTTCTCCAAACCTGCAGCTTAGTAAATCTGGCCCCATGTGTATTCCATTAATAAATTGAGACCAATCTGTACTCCAAACCCACACAGTTGTGCACAAGTATGTCTTGCTATTGTATTTCAAGGTGAAAGGTGCATTTCAGGTTAAGCTGTTGCCCTATTTGTGAGTTAAATGAATTATTAGGGGCTTGGCATGAGATAAAGTATAATCCGGGACCCATAAAAACCAAAGTCTTTTTGTCCATACAAGATAAAAACAATTTTATTCCACAAAGGATCTCTGTTCTGAGCACAGTGGTAGGTAATATCTACTTTCCTATGAATGCATTCACTCTGACCCAATTCCTCCCTGCTGCCTGTGCTAAATTCTGTTGTTCTGAAAAATTCTTATTCCATGTACCCATATGCCTTTCAATTGAATTGAATTGAATTTCCAACAAATCAAGACTTATAATCGGTGTAAAGTCACTTTTGCTCTGCACAACAGACTGTTGAGGTACCTAATAACCTCCTAAGTCTTGTCTCCAATTAGATCTCTGTGTTTATTCTTTAAAAGCCTGCGTGTGTGTTTCTTTTCTGTTCCATATGTTGCACAGAATATATTTATAGTAAATGTTCCGGACTGATACATGATTCCTGTCCTAACAACTACACAGGCAGCAACACATTTGCCTAATATTTTCACCACGCACATAACTAGGACAAAGCTAAGCTAATAACCTGGGCTGGTAGGGTGTCCAGGTAGCTGGCAGACAGCATGATTACCTCTGGATATTTTCTTTAGTAATAACCACAGTGGGGCTGCAATTCCCTTTATTTCCTTTATCATTTTCTTTCTGCTTACTGTTGCTAATAGGTCATCAATGTAGGCAAAAAAGCCACATCATATATCAACTATAACACAACCTTTTATGCTAAAAGAAGTGTGTTCAGATGCCTATTTTACTGTATTCTAATATAAATGTGCCTATTGTTCTTCTCAGTACTATTTATTATTGTCAGTGCAACACTGCATGTATTTAAACATAATTTAAGATCTTTCCTATTCTTCATATATATTGTGGTTGATAATTATTCCAACATCTCCAAAATGTAACTGTAGGACAGAAAAATTAACTCACAGGAAAATGTTCAAATCAAAACTTCTTTAAATATTAATTTATTTTACATTTTATTCAGAAGTTACTGTCTATTTTCAAGGGCATTTATATTAAACTATTCCGTGACTTTATCCAACAGTGAAGGTGACATAAAAGAATACCAAACTTAGTGGGTGACCACAGAGGTTTAAAGATCTCTGCATGCAATAAAACCAAATAAAGGGCTATTAAATATTTTTTGGGAGTAGAACTATAATTGTAGTTTGGTAGCTTCTGCACAAAAAAAGAAATAAAAATTCTATCTTGCTTTCCAGATCATTAAGAAAACATTAAAAATAGCACGCTGGTCCAAATTACAATCTCTAGGGAACCTCTCATGGCATAAAACAACTGGAGCTTGTGCCACTTGCTAATACGTGAACACAAGCATTATATAGCATTTATATTAGAATTAGCCGCTTGGCTGGATGTTGACGCTTGGATGCAAGAACATAATGAAACCAAAGTTAGGAGGAGCATAAAGGAACATGTGAGAAATGATAGAGAATTGGAGAATGTTGGAGTGGTTTGCTATACAACAATATATCACATTATATGTTTGAAGCATATATTGTCATTTTACTGTGATAAACATAATTTGATCATATTTCAGCTCGTCTGACAGAAGCTTATAGGAAAATTAGACGCCATAGAAAGAGTGGTTAGTCCAGATGAATACAATTCAGGCTAATATGCAACGTCATTACATAAAAAGCAGAGCATAAGATTTTCAGCAGGCAAATATTACCAAGATAAAACCTGAGAATATAACATAAAGTTCCCTCCCCCACCAAAGGGGATAATGATCTGATTAGATACACTGACACATAGACAGATGGGAAAATAAACGTTTATTAACATGTTGATCACAGGTGCAAAGGTATTAGTTGCAGTTATTATTCAGCTTGGCGACTGTGCCAGAGGAAAAGGAAAATACATTTTTCTAGATATGAATCAATAAATGTGCAGTACCTATATCCTATCATCATAACGCAGATGCCAAATGCTGTGTGCATATCAGCCCCCACACAGGATACGCATGGGGGTTGGGCATAGGCATTTTGATTATACAGTACAGGCTTGGCTAAGCCCTTACGTACAATCCAGTATTCCGCACACTTGGAGATGTGTGCGAATACTTCAGGTAGGGTCCTGGTGGCGGATCCATCATCAGCACGTGGGAGAACCGAGGGAGTGCCCTCTCCAGCATGCCGGGTGGTGGATCACAAATTCTATACACTAGCCTCCGCAATAATTTTTGCCCTTAACTCTGGATATGACCCTGTGTAGCTAAACGTCAGGGCCCCATCCAAATCTTATCATGGGGTCTGGTGATGCCTAGATTTGCATATACATGAAATAGGGATTTACCTATTTATTAAGGCTTAAGAAAAGAAAACTGGCAATAGGCAGCTTTAGAGACAAACTAGAAGGAATTAAGCTGCATCGTATTTAGAGTGTAAATATCTATATCTGTAAAAAAAAATGAGCTGTAGTGCAATATGTTAGAAGTGTTGTAACAATCAGGCTAGAAACTTCCTTTTAGCTAGGCTGTAGAAGCATGTGAATGCGTTACTAAATTAAACATATGGTACAAGACTCTAACATAGTAATGTAGCTCTTCATGTTCAGCTATTTGTCAGCACTTTTTCATTTTTAAACACAGTAAATGGAAAGTATGGCTTTAGAATCCACATTACATATCTTCTGTAATCCAGGCATCAATATTGCATCACAAGGGTTTTGGTTTTCTGTATCTATACCGTGCCAAACTCATTTTTGTGATGTTATAGAAAATCAAGACCACTAAACGCATTAAACATTTTTATCTATAACAGCTAAAATAAGAACAAGTGTAAGACTAGCTGTTTTTCATAACCAAAATCCAGCTGGTTATGAAATTGCCTTTGCTTGCTTGGTCTGACATCCCATGTAGAATAAAATACCTGGCCCAGAAACACAGCACGTATAAGGCCTATTATGTAGCATTGTATAGGTCCTGCAGTTGTACACCACATGAGTATATAGGCAATATCTATTTCTCCCCAGTCATACACTCCCCTTTCTATGGAGCACAGTGAGGTCAACCTGACAAGCCCCAATGAATTATGCTGGATGACAGTTAGGGGTAGATTTACAATATCTCATAAAAAATGGTAGCTAATATATATATATATATATATATATAGTAAATGCTACAAAATGATAGCAGGAATCTCCTTACATATTTACTAATCCTTATATTTACTTACTTTTACTACAAGTATAGGCTGATTGGACATAGAATTTAAAGGGAATTTTTCTGGTAGGCCACCCAGAAGCCCCTCTCTTGTTTAACCCTGCTGTACTGTTTGGGTCTATTTGCACCTAATGAAATTTGTTTCGTGTCAGCTCGTTATTTATGTAATTATACAAAATGATAGCAGGAATCTCCATACATATTTACTTATCCTTATATTTACTTACGTTTACTACAAGTATAGGCTGATTGGACATAGAATTTAAAGGGAATTTTTCTGGTAGGCCACCCAGAAGCCCCTCTCTTGTTTAACCCTGCTGTACTGTTTGGGTCTATTTGCACCTAATGAAATTTGTTTCGTGTCAGCTCGTTATTTATGTAATTAAGATTTTCATATTTCTTTGACTTTTATTTTTTGGGGTAAATAGTTTTTATGATCCCCCCCAAAATTTTTTTCTTTTTTTTTTTCAAGTAATGAGTAGTTAGTACTAATGTACTGTTTGGATCAATATGACCCGATGTGAATATTATACTAGTGAGTGACCGTAAATGTTTACATTACTTCAACAATAAAAATTCTGAAAATTAGGAATACAGATCCAGACCAATGTTCTTGTTACATTGTTAGCGTAGCATATTTACGCTATCGTAAGTACAATGCAATCCCATCGGATGGCCGCATTTTTGCAGATTTACATCTACCAAACCCTACCTTATCTTTTCCAAGCGTAACCGCACTCGTACGTAGAGTGCTGATTGACGTAACTGCCTAACACCGTCCATACTGTACAATTTATATGTCTTCCTCCGCCTCCTTTGCATAGTTGGAGCGTGGATACGGCTAGCGTATTTTTGGCACGCCCCTTCATACGCAGTTACTACAATGTTACGGCCAACCAGAGTTACGTGTCATAACATATTCCGTGCGCATGTGCAGCACATACAAACAGCCGAAAATTACGCGAGCAGCTAGTGTAACTTCGCTGTCATACGTAGGTCTGGATCTACCCCACAGTGTCAGTTCATTGGTTTACATTTGGATTATGTCATCTTTTCACCTTTTCACACATTTAGTCACAAAGTTTCAACAAGTCTCAACAAGACTCAGCAAGTCCACATGTTGAGTCAGATATTCATGGTGAACTTCAAGTGTTTGCAAATCTTCTTTTGATTCTCTCACTTGGCTATAAATACACGGATTGGAAGGACACATATTTAGTTGGAGATTGATCTGTGTAAGATCAATATCATTATGGCCAAACGAAAACCTTTAACTCATAGGCGTATTTATAATGGGTGCAGGGTGTGCAGTGCACATGGGCCCCTCAGAACAAGGGGCCTGTGGCATTCATCATGCACCCAGGGCTGGCAGGAGAAGGGGGAGCCATTCGGCATCTATTTCCTCCCTCTAAGATCTTCCGGAGGGAAGAAATAGATGCCGAATAAGCCCCCTCCCCCGCCGTGGGACTGTCCCTATTCGCGGAGCAAAAAAGGTGGGGCTTACATTGGTATGACCCCACCCCTTTTGAGGTCCGCGAATTGGGACAGTCCTGTCCCAGGGTAAGGTCAAATCCTGAACAAGAGCCCCCTCATTTCTTAAAACGCCCCTGCTTTGACTGATGCTGAGCTTCTAGCGTTTGGGGAATCTTCTGATAGCGAAGATGTATCTGAGGAAGAATATCATATAATGTAAATACCTATGTAAAACAACTTTACAAAAATGTTTGTAATATTTGTTTGTTTTGGTTTGTTCATCTGAATGTTTATTTACTGTTTATTTTTTATATTTATTTACTGTTTATTTACTTTAAAAGTTTGGAGAATATCCCTTGTTTGAATATTAATGATAAGCATAATTTTATGATACGGGTCATATTGACTCGAACAATACATGTGTATAGTAGACCTGAGCAGGACAGCAGGGTTAAAGATACAGGACCTGATTAAGAGCTTGAAATTAAGAGAGGAAGGTTACACCTGGGCTAAACTATGTTGATTTCAGGGGGAGTCAAGTTAATTGTATTCTTTGCATGCAGGGATATATCATTGAATTGCTTACTGCACACAGATACTGACCAGCTTTACTATCACACTGTTATTTAGACTTGGGATAGGAAACATCACCTCTCAACTCTTATACTGTTTCCAACAGATGATATATGTCTGCAATCAGCATGGTTTATTCCAGCAGTAACTTTCCTCTCTTATTTTCAATCTCTGATTCAGGTCCACAGTTTGTAGAGAAAAGAGATCAATATAATGTTCTCTGTGTTAGGTGGTATTCCATAGAATGTTTTTTTTATTTGGCAGTGGTCACTAGGATCACTAGGATGCTGTCTGTATTGGGTGGCGGTCACAGGTGTGGCCTTTTTCAAAAGGGCCATTTTATACCAGCTAGTTTCGAATTTGATCTCAAATTAATTGCTTCTGCCTCGCCAAGGTGAAGCAATCGATCATCACCAGGACGACGTCACAGTGGCAAATGGTAAGTATATATCTAACCCCAACCCTTATCCTAATCCTCCCCTTCCATTACCCTAACCCTCTCCTCCCTGCAGCCTGACCCTAAGACCCCTCTCCCCGCAGCCTAACCCTAAGACTCCATATAGACTCCCCTTGTACACTCATCTGTCGGTCTGGTGTGGCGGGTCTGCAGTGGCGGTTTCGGAAATAAAGAATGGGTAAGTGTGGCGAGAAATGAATTAGGCATACTTACCCATACATTAGTAAAACTTTCTAATCGCTAATATAAAGGAGCTTTCGTCTGTCTGTATTTTGAAAATAGAATTTTCTTTGCGGATAATGCATCCTGGCAGTCACTAAGATGCTCTCTGTATTGGGTGGTGGTCACTGGCATGCTCTTTGTATTGGGTAGTGGTTACTAGAATGCTACATAAATTGTATATTTTTTAGGGTCAGTATAAATCCTTTTATTGTTTTAAGAGATACTAGTCAATAGTAAAAGTATCTTTTGCATGATTTGTTTTGTACTTATTTGGCAACGCATAACCCCACACAGATTATATGTTTGGATTCTTTATTCTGTGCTAATCCGCACTTGCTTCTGTGCTAACCAGCATATTCTGTGTGACTGTTCTATCACCTGACATTGGGGAACAAGTTTGAAAAGCATTAGTCTAACTGAATATGCAGATTTGTTTGATGAGCCAATCTTATACAACATATACAAAATCACAGAAAGAGAGAAATGCTGTAAAGAATTTTATCTATGACAGGGAAAATGGAATTGGCTGATTGTCTCTGTTCATTTTTGGACTATAATCATAGACAGTGCTGATGAGCAGTACGGAAAGGACTTCGGTTCAATGTTACTGTAATCTGTTCAGACACAAAGCTTACAGATTTCCACCATAGAGCATGTTAATTTGCTTTCATGTGGATGCTAATGACTTTATGATCACATTATACTGCTTAATTGTCATATGCTAAGAAAAATACCATACCTTCCTCAGGAGATTTGACAAGGAGAAAATATATCCGTCTACTAATCTTAAAAGGATTTTATTGGGATTTTAGGATCGTAAGGCTTAAAATACTGAGGGGACAGGGAAATAAAACTGCAATTACAATGAAAATACCATGTGTTTCCTAATACACATATTGGTAATGTAGTGCTGAAAGCATGTGTGCTACAATCATATCCGATATCGACTGCTGCACATCCACCGGAACCCAGGCAGCCTAAGAATAGGGAGGGTAAGAGTATGGCCCGTCAGGGCTGAAGTGCAGACCGTGAGGTCTCTAGGTCAGTTCTGTAGGGTGAGACTGCATCATTAGGATAGCGGAAGCAACTTTGTTATTGTGTTTCTCCTGTAAACCTTTCTTGTGCAGCTGCTTATGTGTGATGTGAGTAATCGGAGAGTAAGCTATATCAGTATATTGGGCCTGATCCAGAGCTACGGCCGCCGTCGCTAGTACGGCGGCCGCAGCCGCAATGCGCATGGCCTTCACCCGGCGTAAGGAAGGGGCCATACGCCCGCACAGGGGGACTGCCAGGGGGAGTCAGCGATGTAACGCTGAGCGTTAGTACGCTCAGCGCTACATCGTACCTCTGGATCAGGCCCATTGTGTGACAGTCATCATTTTATACTGAAATATTCACTTGTTATTATTTTTAAAGAATGGTTAACTAAAGTATTATTCTTTTATTAAAACCTTGGTGAGTTTTTCTACCTGTTTGACAGAAGAATGCAGATATTTAAGAGCCAGTCCTCTGACACTTTGCTTATTCATGCACCTCCTTATTTGAGGAATTCTGACATATTATAGGTGGTTGGTGCGGTTCTATCCTTTTCTATTGCTATAATTATACATAGAAAAAGAGAAGTTTACAGATTTGTAGCTAAATAATTTAGAGGGAAGAGCCAGATGGAAAAAATGTTATTTAACTAAAAATAGTATCTTATTGGCAATACCCCTTCAACTTTGCACCCTGGGGGCCACTGCTCATGCACAAACCTTTAGACACAGTGTGCATATGGTCATTTGGATTAATATGAAGAGTCATCTTTCTGAACAATGATAGCATTTGTATTATTTAAATATACAATTGCATTCTTTTACACATTCTATTGAATTGAAGAGATGTGGAATAAAAGATTTCACAATAAATCCTTAAATTTAAATATTGTTAACCCATTTTAGGAACACGATTCACAGATAATAATGAAATAAGTACGTTCGGATTCGCAAAAATAAACACCAATGTGACCAAGGCACTCCCATGACACTCCCCTCGTTATTACGGATCTTTACTGACTTCCGCGTCCATAGAGCTTCCTTAACTCTCCGTGCGTATGTTTGTGAAAATTTTGCTAAAGTACGTGCGGACTTTGCAAACCCAGCCCATACTTCCCTATTTAAATTGTTCCGCCACCCACTTTTATTAACTTCCTACTTACAGAGTATTGGCACACCCTTTCTAACGAATCTCATTAGGCACGGAGTTTAACTCCGGGTTTCTGTGCATAACATCTGGATCATGCATGCACAATACACAAAAAATCGCCAAGATACGCACATGGCATGCATATATTTAGGTAAGTTATTAAGTGTGAATCAAATCCATAACGACAAATTGGAGAAACGATAAGTAATATCATTTAATTCGTTATATAATTAATAATTGTTTGCCGTATCCAGACCTCCATGTAGATCTGTTTATTACCGCTCTGTTTGCCTGATCTGCATGGCAAATCCCGCCTTCGTTGCAGGTGTTGCCAGGCGGAAGGCAAGGCCCACCCTGATGTACGGATCTGTTGCAGAACATCTGGTGAATGCATGCTCAGATTTTACTTGCAAGAGGACTTAGGCAAGTGACTTGTGTAAGTCCACTTGCGGTTTTAACTATACTATAACCATTTTTAGATATATTATAATTACATAACAACAGGTTTCTCCTTCTGATTAAAATTTTAATAAAATTTCACATGATTTCCATGCATTTAAGCCTCAGTTTTTCTTTAACTCTGTGGCAAAGTCCCACAAAATTAAGACATGTTTAGTTCCAACCCTTTGCGAGTCCCTGTACCAAATACTGTCATTACGAAGTAAGGACAGCTGAAAGTTGCTTTTCGGCTGTTTCTATTTCGAATGACAGCCGCCGCTGCAGGGGGGAGACTTAGGGTTAGGCTGCAGGGGGGGGGGGAGCCTTAGGGTTAGAGGGGGGGGGGAGACTTAGGGTTAGGCTGCGGGGGGAGACTTAGGGTTAGGGTTAGGGAGTGGATTGGGGTTACTTACCTTTTGGAGCACCGTGTTCGGTACACCAGGGATCGATTGTTAAGCCTCTTCGAGACATAAGCAATCGATATCCCAGCCAGATCGGAACTGGCTGAGAGCGAATGGTCCTATAGAAATAGGGCCATTCACAACGAGGACCCATACTCGTTCCATAGTCAGTTACACCTACTTCAAAGAAAGGTCACTTTATTTTCTTCCCTTAAACGTGTTATACACAGAAATTGCAGTAAATGGCAATTGATGGCTTTGACATTTGAAAGATATCACATATTCAATATAACTGAGAGCAGCATCTCATTGCATTAAACCCACTCACAACCAGCTTTTCGTTTCCTGTTTCTTTATTCTATCATATTATTTTGTATAATGTATTCCAATAATTGATTAAGTATAGAATGAGTTATACTGACAATTCAATTAAAGGACATTTAATGAATATATCGATAATATTCAAGTGAATAGTGGCATTATGTCTCAGCTCTCAGGCACAGTATCAGCACCTATATTAAGTAATTATATTTTGGGAGATGTTAATCCACAATACATGTTGGTCTACACTTAAAAAAGGTAATCAATGAGAAAAACTCATAATATTATTCACACTGCAGCATTCCCTGCTGATGAGCATCCAGTAAACAGCTAAGCAAGATTTATCATTGGTTTCAATTCTTCTTTTGAGCTTCAACCTTCTTGTGAGTCATAGAGATTGAGAGAAAATGGTTTGTCACCTTTCTGAACTTTCCTAACATATTATATCTACCATTACCTCAAAGCTATTTTCTATAGAGAATATGGTTGCATATAGCTCTCTTCCTATCTCCGACCACCTTGCTGTGTCGTCTGTTTGAGATAAGTTTAAAATTGCTAGCACTTCACTGGCCATTTATTACCTGCAGATGAGAGAGAGGCATATAACAGAAGGAGAG
>WWET01000709.1:366079-376319 GCA_011038615.1 Limnodynastes dumerilii
ACACTCGCTGTACGCTCATGTCCTTCGGACGACCGGAAGTTGTCATACTGCACATGCACAGTGCGTTTTTTAGCCCGGTTTTACGCTCCCGACCGGCGTACGATCGCTTGCGGTCGTAGGTCTGGATCAGGCCCATTTAGCATATTGTTTACTTTTATACACATTTATGTCTATTATTACATAACCTTGAGTATATATTGTAATGGGTGGGCCATATTCTGCCATTTGCAAAGAATGAAATTATAACCAGAGGTATAGCGTGGATTAATAAAACACAGAGCAAGTGAACACTATGGCGCCCTCCCAAGCCCCCGTCCTCCTGCAGTGTAGTGGTCCAGGGAGTAAGTATGTTTCTTAACATTTGCTTTTACTTAAATGATTATTGATTGTTGAGTTCTTCTCTTCCTGCCTCACGTTGATACTTACTGAAAGTCTATGGAGAAAATGAAGATAGCCTCCATTATAAATTTCTCTTCCTCTGTTACACATCTGCCATTAGATCTCTCGCCCCCTAATGACAGACCTGCCTTCTTGTGTCCCCTCTCCTCCCTGCACCCCCTCCAAACACATGGTCTTCCCCTTCCCTGTCTGTCCCCTTCCCTTCCTTCCCTGTCCCTTTTACATTACACATATCTCTCCCTACCACCCTCTATTACACATCCCCCTTCCTGTATGCCCTACATTATACATCTATTGATATGGCACATTATATAAAGCCCATGTGGGGTATATTATAGGTCTAGGATTTACACATACTATAATGTGTGGTTTATATTAGGGTTTGAAATGGCACACTACCCTGACCCTGTACCTAAAATACCATACATACATATATTATAATATGTGCCATTCCCAGACCCATGACATTCCCCACTTGTACATTATAGTGTGCCAATCCAGACCCCTAATATTATGCCACACGTAATACTAGTATATCAGGGATCTGGAGATGGCACTTGGCTGTGCTCTGCGGCACCCCTATGGTCTGCCAGGGCCTGGAGCACAAGCTCCACCTGCTCCTCCCTCGCTACTCCCCTGATTATAACCAATATCCTAACGCTATTCAAAGCAAAAACTGCAGGGGGCACAGCTGTTACTAGGTCATGGAAATACTGAGTCAATCTCTAGAGCAGAGGTGGGGAACCTCCAGCCCAAAGGCTCCCGAAATCATTTGTTCTGGCCCTCCGCAGGCAGGACTTGAGTGGGGTTGTGGCATGGCTTCTGTACGTGCTCTCTCTTTAGCTCCAGGGCTCTAGACCGCAAAATCACTTTGCCTGCTTCCAGCTTTCCGGATGTAAGGTCCTGCAGGCCCCAGATCCCGATTTGTTCCTGGGTCCCTGGTGGCAGGTGGGACACTGAAACTCTCCATATTCCTGCATCCTGAACAGCAGATAGCAGCTGGATCTCTGGGTCACCAACTCCATTTTCTTCCAAAGCAACCAAATATAGCAGGCTCATTTTTAAGTTTATAATTTTGTATGGCCCACGAATGATGTTAGAAATATTCAGATAGCCCATGGCAGAAAAAAGGATCCCCAGCCCTGCTCTAGAAATTCTCACAAGAAGATCAGGGTGTCCTCACCCTTGCTACTTTCTATATAAACCAGCATGGCTTTTGAATTGCATTCTCTGCTCATCATGGGAGTATAGTGGGAGTATAGTGCTTGACTATTTCATGATAGTGACACACCCCCAGTTCATCACAGATCACAGGTATGGATGTATGATTATGTCACTGTTACAGGCTGCTCTAGGCAACCCCTCACTTGTGGCTCCCATGGCAACCACATATTATAGACTTAACTTTACTACAACAACAACATACATTTTTATATGATAAATGTTGTGTGTGTGTGTGTGTGTGTGTGTGTGTGTGTGTATGTGTGTTTTGCTTTTTAAAAAGCTATATGACAAAATCTGCACTTGAATTAACTTAAAACTTTTTCTGTTTGTCTTGTTGTTTTTGAATTGCAATCTCTAACTTATTTGGTAGACTTCCTGTAAATTTAATGCTTAGATATTAATACTTTTTACCTGGTGGTTTAATGCACAACCCCCTCACAATTTGTTTGTGCACCTAACAGAAGGCCTCCTTTGAGGAGAATGCCATATTTAGCAAACTGCTGTTCTCAACTGTTAAAAACTGCCTGTACAGCACAAGCCTTCTGTTATCTTCCACAATGTCAGAGATTCCCCAGCTTCCTGTATAAGCCCTCACTTTGCAATCTGATGACCTGTACATATATATGCAAGTGCTGATGTTGGCTTTAAAGAAATCCCTGCAGTTGATACAACTGCAAGTGGCATTGAAATAACCGTGTCACTTCTATAAATGAACAGTGCTTTCAGCTGTAGTAACATTGCGGTTAATTTGAGCCCTCTCTATTGTCCAAGCTCACTTCACAAAGTTGTATTGAATATTGCTTATAGCTATTTCCAATATGAAAACACAAGTTATCACTTGCCTCTTTCCCCTCCATTGGATTCCTTATTGATTTTCCTCTTTGTTTGGCACCAAATAGGTTTTCTAATTAAAGAGTGGCCTTAATTAGAGCACAAAGCACGGAGCAAGGATCTTGATTATTAAGTCCGGCCTGTGGGAGAATGAGCTGTGGATTGGCAAATCCAAATTAAACAGAATCATAAAACTAAATGACCTTACCCCAAGTCCCTCTTGTTACACTTGTGCAATATATCCTGGCTTATTAATTGCAACATTTTTTTAATGAGAGACAGCTGAGCAAGATAAACAGAAAGGTCTTGAACTCCGTTGTGTCTTCCAGTTATAGCATGGTTGCCGACTGTTTAGAGCTTCCCTCCAGGAGAACCCGGAGCGAAGCCATAGATTTCTGCAAGGGGGTGGGGCTTAATTATGCAATTTATGCAAATTGTGTCATTAAGCTCCACCCCCTGTCAATCACTCCTGTAATCTCTAGCGTTTCAGGGCATTGGCAGGGCTTGATGACATCACCAAGCCCCGCACATCCCTAGTAACGCTAGGGATTACAGTCGTAATTGATGGCTAGTGGGGCTTGCGGGAGTCCAAATTTCGGGAGTCTGAGGGATAGATAGAGAGAGGACCATGTATGGATAGTGTAAGGTGTTTTTACTATTGTCTTATTCTATTAAATATGATTGTTGGCCTTTAAATATACTTCAAGAAACCTGTCTGGATTCTCCCTTGCTCCACATAGATGTGCAAGGAGAAAGACAGAGTTGCATTGCTGTAATAACTGTCCACACAATTACATCACTGTGCTTCTAATGAAATTGCCCCATAGCATATACTTTAGATTGGTTATGCAATGTAACTACAGTTATCTGTTCTGCATACAGCTATCTGCACTGTATACAGCAATCTCTTTCTCCCTATACTGCATACATTTATATCTACTGCATTCAAAGTATACAGAGTTAGTTGTGTGCTTCTGAAAGTGCAGACATTGCATTGAGAACTACCAAACTGCTACAACCGATATAATAATGCTGGTCCGGATTCACAGTTACGTAGTTTTCATCTTACGTACGTTTTTTAAGAATTGAGCTACTACGCATGCATAGTAGCTTACCTCCGCTATCTACGTTCTATTTCTGTACATAGTTTGCGTAAGCGCGCTTACCACAGAACTCCCTATACTGCATACATTTATATCTACTACAATCAAAGTATACAGAGTTAGTTGTGTGCTTCTGAAAGTGCAGACATTGCATTGAGAACCAACAAACGGCTATAACTGATATAATAATGCTGGTCCGGATTCAGTTACATAGTTTTCATCTTATGTATGTTGTTTTAAGAATTGAGCTACTACGCATGCATAGTAGCTTATTTATGCTATCTGCGTACCATTTCTGTACGTAGACTGCGTAAGTGTGGTCCATAAATTGCGTAAGTGCGTACAGAAATTCTACGTAGATAGAGTAAATAAGCTACTACGCATGCTCAATTCTTAAAACAACGTACGTAAGACGAAAACTACGTAACTGTGAATCCGGACTGCTGTCATTATTCTGATCACATGTGGAACAGAGGCTGCAAGTATGCGCTGTCATGGAGCTTATGATAGTGTTTTTCGGATTGACCAATCGTACGGGGCACAGAGATATTTTGTTTTAGTGATACCGAGGCCTGATCCAGAGGTACGCCTTCAGCCGGCGTAAGGAAGGGGCCATACGCCCGCACAGGGGGAGTGCCAGGGTAAGTAAACGCCGATACGCTGTGCTTTAGTAAGCACAGCGCATCGGTGTAACTCTGGATCAGGCCCACCATACATGTTTTCTGAAAACGCCATCTGTGCATTACATATTATTTCCCACCTGTCCCCATCTCTAGGTGCTTTCCATGTGATTAGCCATAGTCCCCATACACAGCTGCCAACACTTTAAATCAAGTTTAAGGGACCCTTTTGCAGATCAAAATATAATTCTACAACTCACATATGGTACTGTCTATGAAGATCACTGTAATAACTAGAGATGAGTGATTTGCATTCAGATAAATCCAACCTGATCAAATTTTATGGATCCGAGGCAAAACAAGGTACAACTGGATCCCTCCTGCCAAATATATTTGAAAGCAAGGTGAAACCTGAAATGTCTGCTCTATTGTGTTTTGGGTTGCATAGAATGTCCTCCCTTTTACTATAGGAAGGAGAGAGATCACATGCTGCTTCTGTGCTTCAAGGGGGTTCAGGACTAGCTGTCATTGATTCATTAATACGGTTATATTTATAGCAGGGTTGCCGACTTTTAACAGCTTCACTCCGGGAGATCCCGGAGGAAAGCTATAGATGCATACAGGGGGTGGGGCTTAATGACAAGATTTGCATAAATTAAATTAAATTAATTTGCATTAAGCCCAGTCCCCTGGCTACTACTTACCCATTTTTAGCTGTAACAGGACAAGGCTTGATGGCCGCAAATTGCATTATCAAGTCCCTCCCTGCCCATAGCAACACTATTATATTAGTGTTGCTAGGCAGGGGGTCAGTACTTGAAGGTTTCCATGGAACCACAGTCCTCAAGTCACTTGTGGGAGATTTGCAGGCTCTCCCAGGATACCGGGAGAACTGCCTGAATTTCGGGACATTCCAGGAGAGTCGGCAACCCTATTTTATATGTGAAGATTTCAGTCTAAATGTTTGTTACTAGTAATAAAAAAAAAATCTTAGAACATAAATATACACTAAATATTCATACACAAACACACACTGTATTATATTGTCAGATTATGCCACACAATTCACTACATGCTCCATCCTTTCATACTATGAGAACAGCATTCTCCCCCCAACATCAATATTAACTCCAGAAATGTTTTTTTTTCTTTCCTTAAGCTAAAGATTGGTGACAAAACTAAGGATTAAATAACAAATGAATGCTATTAAAAACTTTTTTACACTATAAATACTGTAAATTAAAGCATTCTCTTATAGGATACAGCTTTAATTGGAAAGTATTATTCTACAATCAACCATGTATTGTAGTTAATAGGCAAGTCTAATATAAATTTAAGATAAAGTGCTCTTTTTACAAAGATCATTTCAATGATCCGGCATTTTGTAACTATGGCACACTTCATTTTAATGCGATAGGGCCAGTTTTGAAGTATTTTTTAACCCCTTTTTCTCATGTCCTGCGCATGTGCAGTTTTTCTCATGTCCTGCGCATGTGCAGTTTTTCTCATGTCCTGCGCATGTGCAGTGTTTCTCATGTCCTGCGCATGTGCAGTTTTTCTCATGTCCTGCGCATGTGCAGTTTTTCTCATGTCCTGCGCATGTGCAGTTTTTCTCATGTCCTGCGCATGTGCAGTTTTTCTCATGTCCTGCGCATGTGCAGTTTTTCTCATGTCCTGCGCATGTGCAGTTTTTCTCATGTCCTGCGCATGTGCAGTGTTTCTCATGTCCTGCGCATGTGCAGTTTTTCTCATGTCCTGCGCATGTGCAGTTTTTCTCATGTCCTGCGCATGTGCAGTTTTTCTCATGTCCTGCGCATGTGCAGTTTTTCTCATGTCCTGCGCATGTGCAGTTTTTCTCATGTCCTGCGCATGTGCAGTTTTTCTCATGTCCTGCGCATGTGCAGTTTTTCTCATGTCCTGCGCATGTGCAGTTTTTCTCATGTCCTGCGCATGTGCAGTTTTTCTCATGTCCTGCGCATGTGCAGTGTTTCTCATGTCCTGCGCATGTGCAGTGTTTCTCATGTCGGCACTAAAATTTTCGGATTCAAAGTCCGGATTGAGATCTACTGCGCATGTGCAGTACTTCATTCAGGGATCGCATGACTATGAAGTACAGCGTGGACCCGGCAGCTCATCGCAGGTCCACACAGGAGGGGTGAGTATTTGTAAATACTGTTAACGAAGCTGCCAGGCTCACTGCGATGATAAGCGAGCCTGATGCAGCTTCGTTCACAGGGAACGAGGAAGGTAAGTAAATAGAGCCCAAAGTTCCTCTTTCACTGATTGACAGGTCAGTCACGGCAAAGATCATACATGAAGGAAGACTACTGTGTGACATAGGTGAGAATGATACAAGCAGTTTGCAAGGTAATCCTACCCTGCACTAATGTACATAATTCTGCTGAGCCTTATATCAGTGTCTCTGAGAGAAATGTGGGCATATGGAAAAGGTTAGCTTAGAACTCAATATGATGGAGCAGGCTGCCATTTTATCAGTTACTGACCTCTGCATTGATTGGGGGAGGGATCAAACAACAGGAATTGAGAGAGGAGAGTTTGCAGGCTGGGAAACAGGATGCTGTACAGCGGCAACTAGTGGCCAGAAAATGAAATGCACATTTACAAAACTACAGATTTCTCTGAGATGAATATTGCTAGTGTGTCCTAGGGGTGGAATGGCATTTTTCAAGCACAGAAATGCCCCCTGGGTGTGCCCCTTAATCGAGTGTACAAAAATTCAAATAAAAGAAAAATCAAGTGTTCAAAGGTACTTTTCACATGTGTGTGGGGTAGATAAAGTATATATGAGATGTCTAATAAGAAGGTCCAAAAATCCAGTAACCTCCATTGCTCTAAAAAAAAACAGTTGTATTAATTGGAAGTGTTTTGTTAAACAATATTTGGTAGAAATTAGTACAAGTCCTTCTTTCTTCAGCTTCTTCTACACTGGCTAGTAACAGAAAAGACAACTTTTGTGTTTTGCATGTGTTCTGGTAATGTATAGTCGCTTTTTAGGTTTAATAGAAATGTTCAAATATATATGTCTAACAGAGCATGATATACATCATATTGTAGTGCAGCACACTGGCTTAATTGGTTTGCACTCTTGCCCAACTCTTGCTGAGGTCACGAGTTTGATTCTCAGACAAGGCCTTATGTTTGTGGAGTTTGTATGTTCCCCCTATGTCTGCTTGGCCTTCAACCAGATGTTTTGATGATACTATATACAATCCTGTTAATAAATAATAATAAATATATTGTGTTGTATATTGTGAAACTACTTTACTTCTGGGTGAATGTACCCATTGGAGAAACTAAATAGTCACCTTCCTTTCCCTTTTACAAATTATAATTCACACATTCACAGGAGATAGTCTTTTAGAAGGATCTCCTTATCGTTGTTCTGTCTTATTGTTGTAGGAGTCATTCTAAAGCAGGCATGTCAAGCTTAAATGCCAAAAAAAAGACCAAACAATCAAAGTCTAGAAGATTGTGTGGGCCTCAAGAAAAACAGAAAGTCTCATCCAGCCTCCCTATCATGTGTCTCCAGCTCCCAGTATTCCCCATCATGTGTCTCTAGCTCCCGGTATCACCCATCATGTGTCTCTAGCTCCCAGTATTCCACATTATATGGCTCCAGCTGCTCAGTATTCCCCATTCATATTGTCCAAGCTCCCCAGTGTTTCCTATTTAAATGGCTCCAGCTCCCAATAAATCCCCATTCAGTAGTCTCCAGCCTCCCCTGTTTATACCTTACTTACCTAATGCCTTCCGTCCCTGTCTCTCTTTTTTCTGGACCATTTTTTAAATGAACCTTGGTAGTTCTTGAAAATTAACCTGGACACTAGACATCTAATAATAGTAATGTGGAATTATTTTTAAAATAAATAAATGAACAAACAAATAAATATGTATTTATGTACATAAATAAATAATTCATAGAAATGTATTAATTATAATTAATCTTAATGTGTACCCTTCAGAGGACAGGTATTCCATTAATTAAATATGGTGTATATGTAGTAATAACTTTTTCATTACATTTTCAACCTAGGACTGTCTTAAAATTAAGGATGAATGAAATGTTGTTCATATCACTGTGTGGAGTAATGCGCTTTGGCTGTAGGGTAATCACAGTCTTCAGGTACCACTAACAGTGCATGTTGATAGGTTTACTTGCTGGAGCTCAGGTGTGTTCATTACGGAGTGACATATGTTCAAAGATCCCCAGGTGGTATTCATTATATCACTTGTGATTACGAGGAGACCTGGAAAACATGCACTGTGGTGGTACTTGAGGATGAGGGTTAAAAAAAAACCCCTTCTGTAGGGTGTGTGGATGTTCTATATAACATGGACGACTACATTGATGTACAAAATAAAATAAGCATAATAGTAAAGCAATGTAAGCCATTGTTTTGCTCATTGATTATAAGCATTATAAATTCAACTGTGCAGATAAAAATCCTCTCTTGGTTTCACTTATCATTCGTCAAGCAGGCAAAATGCAATTTGACTATATTAAAATAGCTGAAGTTAACTGGCAACAGATGCCTAACGAATCCTTAAATGGTACTGTGTCAATAATACTAGTTAATTTGGGATAATTTAGATACACTTATGCAAATGAGAGCTGTGTTACATTATTGGCTTATTTAGGGGATATTGAAATATTGTGCGATTATTGTATAAACAGATAAACCATGTTATAACACCATGCAGATTATGTATCTGACTATAGCAGTAAATCAACATTTTTTTTGTTGCTTTTTATTTGCCATGGTTTTAAGGATGTTTATAATAGTGCAAGAATTTGTTAAAATGCATTTATGAAATATTGAAATATTACATAATATCCATAATTTTAGGAGTGTTTAAAATCTCTCATGTTCATTAAATGTTATATCTTGTATACCCTGGTGTCTGAACATAGAAGCCAAACATAAACAACAAAATAACACCAGCAAAATATATATTCTGACACAAAAATATATCAATAATATTCTTTATTCAGATTTGGTCATTTTTGTTGTTTATATCAACAATTTGATTCCCTGCTAAGCCAAACCCTATTTATCTGCATTTACTTACTCAGTAATTTGATATATGCTTTTTGTTTGATCCACATAATTGTGAACAATTGGAAAATATTGACTACTCAAGACCCCACTTTATACTATAACGCAGGCTTAATGGAATGTAGTGACAAAGAACTTGCAGCTTTATCCTACATTTGCAATGAAAAAATGGCGAGTGAATTACCCAGTCTTGATTTTATGATCAGACTTGCACATCTCCAGATTTCACGTTATAATAATGTATAATGTGAAACAAAATACTAGATTTATTATCCTTTATCAGAATGGAAATGATTCTTTATTCAGCGTAACTGTGTGCTGTGTGTTTTCTCCCGGACACTTTTGTAAATAGCTTATTGTTATTGCCAATTTCCTTCACATTGTGATATAACCATTTTTAGTGTTGTTATTATTATTATTATTTCTTCTTGTATTCCCCATGCCTACACGGACTTCTGTTTCAGGAAACACACCACACACATATTTCATGTTGAAACCTTTCAAAATGGTGGCGACTCTGGTGAGTTCGAAGCTCTGGCAGATGTCAGTCCATCTGTCTGCTTATAATCAGCCATTTCTTTTACATTGGGAAAGTCCCAAATGAATTTCTTTAAAGTCGCTGCTTACTGATATTATCTGGGTGTAAACAACATATGGAGGAGAGACATCAGGATTGGTCCGATGGCAGGGAGGCAGCATTACTGCTCACTGTGTCTTAATGGAGAGCATGAGAAAAAGCAAAAACATAATTATTCATTGAATACCTGCAGGCGCCAGATGTGACATAGGTGATGTACTGTGGGAACAAATTTTTATATGAAATAGGAAATCAAGCGCATTTGTCTGACTTTACCAAGTAGGTTTCCCAGGTCTTGATTTATAAAGCATTATATTTGTTAGCTTGCATAAAAAATGTCTGTAATTTAATTACATTGCTACCATAAGTTTTGAGCAGTGACCATAGCTTAGGCTCCTTAATACCAGG
>WWET01000709.1:389093-400528 GCA_011038615.1 Limnodynastes dumerilii
GGATCTTTCCCTGGGGAAGAATTGTCCCAAATATTGGCCACTACACACTGGGAGCGATCATTTCTCTAGTGTGTGGCCGCATTTTAAGTAAGCTTTTCCCTAGGGAAGAATTGTCCCAAATATTGGCCACTACACACTGGGAGCGATCATTTCTCTAGTGTGTGGCCGCATTTTAAGTAAGCTTACCTAGAGGATGCGCTTTCTTGTTGTGGCCAAAATATAACTTTTTAAGTAAATCAAACCATTGCACACTTTTAATTATTTAACACTAATTCTAAGGGGGTTTTCAGTTAGACATGAAGACACTATTGTGGTACTTACCAAGTACAAAACACTTAAGGATTCATGTTTTTGTGTTCCACAAGTCCTACTTGAATCGTACCCTGTAAGTATACAGCACACTTACGATTTAAGACTCTTGAGGAATTTCCTGTACCATGTTGGGATGTAGTTGCCACTGCAATGGCCCATTTTCAACACACATGCAACCAGTAGCTTAATTGCAGCTGTATCGGTGCCACTGAACGAGTATTATGTTGAAAACTCTTATTTCAACAAGGTTAGGCTTCAGGTTAGGGAGGGGTTAAGGTTAGCTCGCAGAAAAGGGATGGTTAGGACTGGGATCAAGAATATTTACCTGTCAATGTTGGACTCCTCGTCAAGACCACAATTGCGGGAACAATGCTTTCTATGGAAAGGGTGTGGGTCTCCGCTTAGAACGGCCCAATTTTGAAAGGACAGTTTCCTCCTGGCCAGTTGCTGGGATTTCCATTGCATATGCCTCAAGTAGGCATTGCAATTGATCCATGGAGCACCAAGCTTTCAGTGCTCCGAAAAAAGTTATTAAAAATAGTCCCCCCGCTCCTTTCCCTAATTCTAACTCTAACCCTCCCCTCTCACTGCCCTACCCCTCCCTTACTTGCAGCCTGACCCTAACCCACAATCTCCCGCAGCCTGACCCTAACCCTCCCTCAACTGCAGCCTGACCCTAACCCTCCCTCCCCTACAGCCTGACCCTAACATTCCCTCCCCTACAGCCTAATCCCACAGAAAGACTTTACTCACCTGTCACCTCGGTCCGGCGAGCACCGGTGGAGGTGTGGCAAAGTGATCTGTTCTTTCCAAAAGTGAATGGGTGAGTATGCCGAACAGCATACTCACCAATTCATAAAAAAACATTTAAAAAGTGTAAGTATCGGAAAAAGTAACTTTCGAATATCCCTTTTTCGGAATCCAGACTTTCTAGCCGGAGATTGCAACAGCTTCTGACACACCACGTGGCTACACTGCTTTATTAAGAAACTAGCACTTGGCACAGACATACTGCAGTGCTTGACTGTGCGACTGCATAACATCACGATGATGCTGGTGTGATCTAGGCCAGGGTCATCACTTCAGATAAAACGTGAAAGAAGAAGACTTCAAACCAGGTAAGAAAGCAAAGAAATAAGTGTGTGTATATGGATAGCTGGGCAATTGAGGAGGAGACAGAGGGCTGACTGGACATACAAGAAGAGGACAGAAGAACTGGCAGGACATACACAAAGAGGAGGAGTTTGGATGGCGGAGATATACAAGAAGGGGCAAAAGTGTGAAGGAGGGCACAGTGTGATGATAAAGGGGAAAATATTGTGATAATGAAGGGGCAGCAGTGTTATGCAGGAGGGCACAATGGGGTGATGAAAGGGCAGTGTGATGCAGGAGGGCACAATGGGGTAATGAAGGAGAAGTGTGATGAAGGGGAAGTGTGATGCGGGAGGGCACAATTGATGAATATGAATTTATATGTTGAAGTGTTTATGTTTTTCAAAGATTATAATGTTCAAAAGCTTTGGTTATATTATAATTCCTGTACACGGGTTGGTAGGGGCCCCTGTACATTGCTTTCCCCAGGGCCTACAATACTGTTAGGACAGCCCTGATATGATGTGCTCTACATACTGATGTACTTGAAACTCATACAAATACTAAAATAGAGCTTGACACCTGAAAGGTATTTCCAGTACATTTTGTTGTATAATGTGCTGTGCTTTTTTTGTAATGATGTGTTATGTTCCTCCCAGTACATCAACAAGTTTTCAATAAGGTTTATTATATGTCATTACTTTGGACATCACCTAGTCTATTTTCCTCAATCCAACTCATTCACTTAAATGCATTAATGTTAATACCACTGTATAGGGAAAAAACAAATAAGCATTTTAACTAAAAACAACCCTGTCCTGTTATGAAACTGAAAATAAAGGTAAAGGTAAATAAAAAAAACCTAAACAAAACAAAATCTGGGATTATTTTTGGTGCTATAAAATAAGAAAGAAGGAAACAATTAAGGGCCTGCTGTCTGTACTGTTAGAATGCAGTGCACAAACACAACATTTGCCAGATATATTTGAGAAGATTTGACAAAATGCCAACTGTGCAGAAAAAGTGGGATTACTATCTACTTGTTTAAGGAACACATAGGAAAACTGCATTACAATTCTAGAAAACAAAATAAAGTTATATGACACAGGAGTAAAATTTTACATGGTTACCCAAACAAGAATACTGCAGAATTCCAGAACTGTGAACAAGATACTTAATCTGTATTATGGTATATACAATAGAAATACTACAGAGGATGCAGCAGTGTACGGCAACTGCTTCCCCTGTGTTTATGTTGCCTCCTGTCCTCTATGCTCTATTTTGTGCAGATGTCGCCAATTATCAGAGCAGAGTAGAGGGAAAAGGATGGTAGAGCTGCATTTCTGTGAAAGCTCTTGGATTACTTTTGGGTCCTGGCACTACCATAGTTACAGACCTGGGTACATTATGTCAATGTAGTTCATAATATTTCAGAAAAATGACAAGGCTATGGCAGGTCATCTTTTTAAAAATAATTATTTGGTTGATGTGTCATACTACTTAAGTCTGAAGGCTTTGTAATGATAAGATAACACATGTGCAGAACAAAAAGGAGGCTGTGATCTGAGCAGACAGAACATGGGAATCTCTAGATCCAACCTAATGGTACTAAAAGAGAAACTAATCAGGAAGAAAGAAATCTCGGAGTAGCTATTTCAGGTAGTTCACTTTTGGATGCCATGTGGATACATTAGAGACCCTGGGCTGGATCCAGACCTAGTTAAGTGCTTGAACTTAGTTACTCCTGGGCTAAACCATGTTGATTGCAGGGGAGTCATTTTTCATCTGTTGCAAACAGTATTAAAGTTGAGAGGTGATGTTTCCGATCCCAAGTCTAAATAACAGTGTGATAGTAAAGCTGGTCAGTATCTGTGTGCAATTCAAAGATATATCCCTGCATGCACAAAATACAATTAACTTGACTCCCCCTGCAATCAACATGGTTTAGCCCAGTAGTAACTAAGTTCAAGCACTTAACTAAGTCTGGATCCAGCCCCCTGACTCTGATCCAAAAGACCGCGTGTACGCAATCTACGTAGCAAAACGCTACGTAAATAGCATACAAAAATTACTACGCATGCCCAGTAACTTCAATCGGTTAGTTACGGACGTACGGGCACAGAAAACAGAGGTCTGAATACGGACCCTAGTTCTTCCTGTAGCTTCATGGTGTTTTTGTGGCTACTCATTATATAGTATATACCCGGTAAAGATACTATACTTTATTAGACATCGCAGTCACTGTCTCATAGGCTGTAGGACAGCACCACACAATGTAAAACCCCTAGAAAAAGCATATTAACATACAGTCCCAGTTAATGCACACACACACAGGAAAATCAGTGAACATTTACTGTACTGGAACACATTCTGCAATATAAGCTTTAATGTGTTTTACATTTTAAAACACATACAAAAATCAAAATACTATGGACCTGATTCACACTTAAGAGTAAAATTGCAAACTTACCTAAATATAGAAAAATCTGCAATACCGATTCAGAGAAAAGAAAGAACCCAGTTAACCACTCCCCCTGTGTCAGGAGTGCAACGTAAGGATGTAAGTCTTTCCTGCATATAATTAGGTACGTGCAGACTTTAACTGTAAATCGGTCTTGCATAATGGTGCTTTAAATTGCTTATGATTCAAAGATATGGAAATAAATGCACTGATTAGGCTTTGGAAAAGTAAAGGTGTTTTTTTTAGAAAAACAGCTCATTAACATACAGTATATAAACAAAAATAACCATTAAAAATACAACTTTTTATAAGAATAATCATGACAATACACATAAACGCATACCGCATGAAGTTAGAAATACAATGATCCTCTACACATAGAGACTTTCATATAACATTTTAAAAATAAGCATTTATAAAATAAAAACAACAAAAACAACCAATACAGTTAAATATAAGTAAGAGTAATGGTGTTTGATTACAAAATTAAAAGTAAGAAAAATAAAAATAAAAACCTTCACAAACTCTAACCAAATAAAGGCACCATTTACAATGTTAAAGTTTTGCACAAAGTGTAAAATCAGCATTGGATTAAATAAACAAGCCTTTATTTGTTTAATTTATAACACACATCCATGGATTATAAACACGCAGCAGGTGTGGCCTGAACTAAGTATAATACGCATGGCCTCACAGCAAGCAATACAGTTCTTCAACTTACGAGTGGTCGAGGGCTACCTTAAGTTTTCCCAAGCGTATGTTAGTTTCCGCAAGACATTGCTACTTGGGAATCAATTCCGACACTGTTGGAATGCCCATACTGTACATTAGTAGCTCATTTGCATTAAGAGTCTTGCCTCTCTAGCCACACACTTGTTACGTGCCGATGCGTGCATCAGTCCTAAGTCTGACGTCCGTGTATGTGAATCGGTCGGCCATGGTTTACGTGCGTATATTTGTATTCTAGGCATGCGCAGTTTAACTGATCGTAACATCTAGTTCTACGCTTACTTAAGTGTGAATATGTTCCTATGTAACTATTTTTTTACTTAAATTATTTTAATCATGGACACCTAAAAATGGAAATTACTTTAAATTGTTCAGAGAAGGGAAGTTTCAGTAAGTATTAACATAACGATTAAGCTTTGTCATTATTTAAATTAGCATAGTTTTTCCAATGACTTTGTCTACAAGCCCTTAGTGGCAACATGGCTAAGCTCCCTCTGCTCCAGTGGTCAGTAACGGAAGATACACAGCTTACGTTTTACATAGAATCCCAATATCCAATTTATTTTCTACACAATATTGAACCAGTGCATGTAGAGGAGGAGAGAAAGGATGTAAAGCTATACAGATGGAGAGATACTGCAAATAACATTTTATTAAGGATATTTACAGTAATTTGCAGTAGTATGATAGGATCATTTCAGGGATATTAGAAAGTACAGATGTTGGTAATAGGCAGGAAATAGCTTAGGAGAGAGGTTGAGGTATATTCTAAACTTGTCTGAATAGGGGAGTTTTAGGTTTTTTAGGCTAGAGAAACTTTTATTGGGTAAGGAAGATCATTTCACAAAGTGGGTGCAGCCTGTAATCCAGTCTCATTCATTTAGTGAGTGTGGAAGTGAGTTGCACATCATGTGCAGGGGAGAAGATACAAGCTGGGAGATATTGTAAGAGAAGTAAATATACGTATATAACATACATTGGACCTTATTCAGAGTTGATAAAATCTGCATGCAAGAGGCTTGTGCACTCCCATGACACTTCCCTTTCATGTATGGACTTAAGGTAATGTTTGTGTCCTCCTACCTGAAGTTCTCTGCGCACATTGCTGTGTGTGAGGAATGCTTAGGCCTAACTCAGCCCATACTGGGCCATTTAAATACCTGCCCGACCACGCTGTGTATATATCCAAATGTACGGAGGATTGTCACACCCCAACGTATGGAAGGCTGCAGATAACATCAAGTGCGTGTATGCACAGTACGCTCGCAGTACGCTGTTGCTCTTAATTCTGAATTATGAGGATGGATCCTAAAGTCAGTGTCCTGACCATGAATAACAGAGAATTTTAAGTTCACATCGCATTCATTTTTCAACATAGTCTCCATTTACTTCACTATACTTCTCCCATCAATTCTCCAACTTCTTGATTCTGTTCAGGAAAAAGTTCGGTGATTGGTTCTCAAACTAGTCCTCTTACTGCAAACATCTATATTCAGGGGTGCAAGAACATTCCTGCAGCTACACTGAGGGGCCAAACTCTGGGAGGTCATTTGAAGATGCCACATAATTTTCCAAGAATGATGGTCAATCAATTTGAACCCTACAGCATCGATGGCAGCCATTGCAACGTGACTTTTGTGAGCCGGTGCATTGTCTTGGTGGAAAAGGACTCCACGTTGCAGTTTACATTTTTGCAACCAGTTCTACTTGTTGTAGTAGCCACCATTTCTAGTGGCTCCAGGATTCCAATAATCAACTAGCACGATTCCATCCCAAAAAACAAGTTATGATTTTTCCAGCCAATGGCTGAACCCAGAAAAAACTGCGGTGGAAGTAAAGTTAAGTGTCCCAGTTGGCTTTGCACAATAGGTGGCCAAAAGACACTCACAACATGTCAACTTCATTTGCTTCTCATCAGGTGTCAACATTCTTAGAACCATCTTGCTCACACTTTATGCAGCCCCAATGTTTCAGTTAATGTGGCTTGAATTCAGGTAGATGGGATGCCAGTAACCTCTGCTAAATGTTGAATGATCAGTCAAAGGTCAGCCATGATAAGGTCGTGGATTTTGTGCTCACTTCCACAGCCTTCCACTTGTGGCATCATCTTCACATGACTGCCTTCCACATCTGAATTCACGGTGCCACTTTTTCACTGCACTATATGATGGAGCACTATATGATGGTCTCCCCTAATGTGTTTCATTAGGTGTTGTCATTTTCATTTGCAGATATTTAATGACGACTCGAATTTCAGTATTCTTCATGTTTCAACTCTTAGCAATGTTGCTCAGTTTATTATTCAATGTCTGCAAAAAGAAAAGGAGAGTTGTGCTGTAATTTTCAACAGTGTTCTACTTAGATGTCTAGGACAGACAATCAAAGAAATCAATATGGGGCAACATCTATTATTATTATAATTATTATATGCATTTTTAATGTGTGGGTAAAGGTGGCTAATAAATAATGTCACTATAGATAAAACTTTCAGCTGCAATTCTCAGCACTCAAAGGAGAGTATTTGTACAAGAATTGTCAGGGGGAGATTTGTGATTAATTTTAATTGGGTTTCCTACTCCTTTCCATCTGGTGTACCGCTTCTCTGTTCACTCTCTCTCTGTACCACCTTAGCATCTGGGCAACTTCATTAAAATGAGCAAATGCAAGTGCCTATAAAATAAACTCTGTTACCCCTTTCATCTCCATTTAATTTTGTAAGAACATAATGCTACTGCTTTCCACAAATCCAAACCTTTTTATATGCCCTTGATAAGCCCAGACATCCATCAGATGTGATATTATTTATATATTATTTATAACATGTGAATTTCAGTCTCTTAAGCATTAATTAAAATTCAGATGGACTTCAAACTCTGACAGCTTCTAATTAAAGCAAGTGCATTGCACAAGGGCCTATGATGCTAAAAGTCCCTCACAATAAGTTAAAAGGGACAAAACATTATTAAAACCATGTCCCCTAGTGACTTTAATTACTTTGTATATAATGGACCCATTCCCAGATTGTGAGGAATTGAATATGAGCTGACTAATTAATGTTATCAATACCGGCATCCTAACATTGTTAGATATGTACAAGCCTGTTTCACAGATGGCAATTAATTGTTGTCCCTGAAGCTACTGTACAGTGCAAGTCTGATGACCTGAGCCCAGTGTAACCGCTAATAAAAAGGTTACATGAGTGTCCCTTTCTATCCTGTCTCCCTGTAGGAGCAATATTAACATCACTTAACAGTGCTCTCTTTTTGTGGGCTCATATACTGAATGTCTCACTAGATTTGAAGATCAGGATCTCTTTGAAAACGACACTGACATTGAAATATATTCAGTATGAAATAGTTGTAAAATAATATCTTACAAGAACAGGAATTTATGTAATACAGTTTTGATAGGTCCTTGCTGTTGGAAGTCCATCCATATAAGGAGAGGGGTTAGTAGAGGGAACGCTAAGGTGCGTGTATAGCGATGACCTGTGAATGCAGATTCCTACTTATCTGTTACTTAGAGATTACATTTTAAGATCCAGTACTTTGTGAATTGTAAATATCCATTTGCAGCAACGAAAGAACCTTTTACTGATGGGTTCTCACACTGATGATTTATACACTCCATATAATGGTTCAGTCGTGGACAAAGTAAACAGAGCATAATATTCATAAGAGAAAGTTGGCAATCATTTTCACTCTTTAACTTTTAATGAGATTGACAGAGCTCTAATGAGATAAAATAGCTTTATACTGATAGAGCTTTAGGTAAAATAACCTATGGTATTCCTAGTTATGATACATAAGACAGTTTGAAAAATATATTTTGTTAAATCTGTTTGTATAATATAATATAATACAGTTCAAATAAAGAGTATGGTGATAATTCACATGCCATTCATTATAAATTGTTAAGACAGCCCATATTGGTTACACTCACTAAGGATTGCACATTTGTACATGTAAAATAAACTGTGTTAAAAATAAAACTTGTTTCAAAATACCTAAATAATAGCTACCACCCATCTATGCATAATTACAAAAAACACATATGGGGAGTGGGTCTCAGCGCTGGCACTGCAGCAATTCAGCCTCTTCCGTGGGGTTACCTACTTCAACCCCAAAAAAAATAAGCACAAAAAAAAATAAAGATTGGTAGGAAGATAAATAGCACTGTGTCCCTAAACTCTTTACATATGTCAGGAATAGCGTAGGAATCACAAAATGGTAAACATAAAAAACCAATTGCTGAATGTACATCACTCAAAGGGAGTGCCAGCAGAATAAATAAAATTGATAAATCAATAAATGAGTAAATAAATAACAAAAAAAATGAAAATGAATGAACAAACAAATCAATGGGCAATTTGGTGAGTAACACTGATGATGCTACTATTTCAAATCCATAAACAAATAAATAAATAAATAGATAAAAAGTCTCAATTAATTCCCAAAAAAGTAAGTCCAATCTGTGAATAGTCCAAAGCAAAAATTAATAAAGTCCAAAATATGCCAGAGTAGCCCCTTTCATTTAGCAGATCTTGTCCCCATGCAACACTTTCAGAACCAGCAGACACCTCAATAAAAAGCAAAGAAAATGGTATTGAGCAATATAAAACAAAGGTAAGTTTATTACATAATTATTGCCATATTTTGATATTAATTTTACTTTGGACTATTCACGGATTGGACTTACTTTTTTGGGAATTAATTAAGACGTTTTATCTATTTATTGATTGATTGATTGATTTGAAATAGTAGCACCATCAGTGTTACTGATTTGCCCATCGATTTGTTTGTTCATTCATTTTCATTTATTTATTTATATACTCATTTATTGATTTATTTATTCATTTTGTTTATTCTGCTGGCACTCCCTTTGATTGATGTACATTTAGCAATTGGGATTAATAATATATACTCCTGTGTTTTTGTGTTTACCATTTTGTGATTCCTACACTATTCCTGACATTTAAAAAGTTTGGGGACACAGCACTATTTATGCTCCTGCCAATCTTTATTAAACTGGCCATACACTATGCAGATTATTGGTCCCAGCAGGAGGTAGCCCGATAAATGGGAGGATTTCCTGTTATGGATAACACCACTCAGTTCTCTTGCTGGGGCTGATAACCCTGGCAGAAGAGGGAGGGCTGCCAAGAATGACATAAATCCCTTGCAACTGATTGGCTAGGCCCCCCTGTCATTCTTGTCAGGAGATCCATGGAGATCCTATTGGTTGGCTGCAAAAAAATAAGAGAAGGTCTGAATAGGAGTGTGTGACCAGTCCACCTCCTGGCTGGTGTACTCTGCCTGACTACATAACTAGCAAGTATAGCAGTAATATAGTATTAAGAGCTCTGCGTCTCTTGCAGAATACAGAGCTTTCATTAATTTATATTTGCTTTACTAGCCATTGATAGTGAAGTCAGACAGAGTAACTGTACCCAGGAGATGGCAGCAAATCAGCAGCTTGGGTAAGATATATTTTAAACATAATAACATAAAATTATCTGACCCAAGGGTTTCTTGGCAATTTTATTGCCGTTAAGAAATAAAACACTGGGCATAAACTACGCCGACTTAATAACCCAATGTTTGGATGATTAGACCAATAATCGCTCTGTTGTATGGCCAGCTTTAGGACTGTCAAGTGCCATGGGGCCTGATCCAGACCTACGTGTAGCGCTGAGCATACTAACACTCAGCATTACATCGTGAGACTCCCCTGCCCCATCGTATTTACACTCCCTTACGCCGGCTGAAGGCTACCCTAACTTGAGCCGTCGTAAGTGAGTGTAAATACGCTGGGATGGCGGCATTAGCACGATAACGCCGCCCTCCCAGCCTCATTACCCTCCCTCCCCCCCACCTACCTGCACTAACCTCAGCATAGTAACGCTGGGGGACGCCCCCTCCAGCGTTACTACGCTGAAGCTACGGGCGCCCGATCCATGATCGAGCATTTCCGTAGCAACGCCTGGCAACATCTTTTTAAGCCGATCTTATGCTGCTGGCTTGCTTTTTAACGACAGCCAGCATAGGTCTGGATCAGGCCCATGGTCAGTACACTTTGTTCTCCTTTTTGGTACATATTAGTCTTAAGATAACATACACCTTCTAAAATGGTTACATGACAAAATAGTCACACTGTACTTGCTGTTCCTCAGGTCCATTGCAGGAAGAGAAGACTTGAAATTATTTTTTAGTAATGTAGCTTTAATATATTACATATTTATTGGTAAAAAAAAACCACATTACCTTGAAGAATATGTCTCAAGAAAGACTCGGTAGAAGTTATAATCTTTCTCAAGGTTATATTTTCATGGAAAGGGAATTCAGTGAAACAACATAACATTACATTGTATTACAACATAATTACTTATTGTAGAGCTTAGTATGACATTTTGAATGCCGTGTTGAGTGTTGTGTTGAAATTGCATTGAGGCAGGCATCCTAATAATATATTGTCATTGCATTGTTTGAGAATTGTGTACATTGCAGTCTGTGGTTTCTCAGCTCATTCACTGCACTACTCCCCACTGTTTGTATTGGAGTCTCACTGGTGATAGTCACAGGCAAGGTGAATCACTTTGAAGGATGAGATAAATATGACTCTAAACCCACAGTTTCATTTGAAAAACATATTTGATATTAGACACTTAAAAGATTCATGAAGCAGCTTTAATTCTGCCTGCAATCTGTCTGCAGGGAAAAACTGGCACAAAGCTCAGAAGGTGTTACTTAATCCATTGCTGAAACCAACACATTAAAATCCTTTCACAGCAAATAGTTTTTCCAAGGAATACAAATGCACAGATTTCAGATTTCAATTATAT
>WWET01000709.1:408694-436620 GCA_011038615.1 Limnodynastes dumerilii
ATACAAAAGTTAGTCATTCCTGGAACGATGATAAAACAGTGTTGAGGAAAATCAAACTAACATTGGCAAAATAGACGAGACAGCTGCTAGTCTCTAGAAGTACCCATTCAGTTCTGAAAGCACTGAGCTCTCCGTGCACCACTGCTAGATATGTATTTGGGCTTATCGCTCATAACAATAGAAACAAATATAATTTAAGTTTTTTGTCAGCCAAAATCTTTTCCAGTCCGATTGGCTTGCATACCCTCCAACATGACCTGTTCCATTGGTAGAAAATGTTCTACCAAACGTCAGTTACCATGATATTCATCTGGGTTGAACATTAGTTAATTCATTAAAACCTTGTGTGACAGGTGGAATTTCAAGAGCAGTATATTTTGTACCTAATGGATGCAGTGTCCAGTAGAGTATTGTATTTTTTTAATACAAGCAGCCGGAAGCCCATTTTCAGCTGCCTGTATTTTGAAAATATTACTATTTTGAAAGTTTTCATAATGAATATGTAAGTATGGCGTTCTTCATGCTTACCCATTCATTGATTCAGAATAGGCCACCGCAGACCCGCTGCACCTAGGGAGTCCTAGGGTCAAGCTGGAGGGAGGAGAGGGTTAGGGTCAGGCTGCTGGGAGATGAGGGCTAGTGTAAGAGCAATGTAAGGGAAGGGTTAGGAGAAGGGTTGGGAAATACTCACCATTCGTCGCTGTCTCTTCGTCCTAGGAATGATTGATTGCTTCTCCTCAGCCAGGCAGAAACAATCGATTTCCCAGGCACTTTGATTTTTGCCTGGGAGAAAACAGCCCTTTGGAAAAAGGACCTTCAATGCAGAGACTCACAACCTAATGGAACGGGTCATGTTGGAGTCTGGACTTGGCAAAATTCCTTCAAAACAAGATACCAATCACTTGTCTCCTTGAGAGTCCCCTTACAACTGAAGCTCAGCACAACTCAAGCTCTGTTAATCATAATAGAATTACCCTGTGGTTATGGTTGGCTTATAACATAACTGACCGTTTTGTACACATTTACATAAGAGGTGCCATTTGCAGATGAATGCAGAGACAAGGTTAAGATCACTTCATCATCTACTGGGAAATGTCCATTATTTGAGTGGATTTTTTATTAAATGTATTTTATATTATTTTTGTCAAGATTATAGAATAACTAGTAGACAATTAAAAGACAGCAACTAAAGGAAAGGAGTGTAGCAGTCTTTTGGGAGCTATTGAAATCACTGCTTGAGTGAGTAAATGAAGATGGGAAGTAAAGGAAGCTGGATGCAACACAGTGGATGGAAAGGAGTCAAAGGTGTCAAAAGTATGGAGTCATAAATGCATAATATCTGTTGATTATTCCAGGGGTAAAATCACACATCTGTGCCAGTCATGAAAGGTTACAAATGCTATGTTTGGTATCTGGAAGGCACCATTAGTTCTGGGAGTCTAATCAGATATAATGGATTGTCAATTCTGTTAAGTTCAAACCCATCGATATAGCTTTGATCTACAATATCATCCATCAGAGATGTGCACCGCCAATAGCATCCATCAGAAATGAGCATTGTCTAGATAGATAGAAAGATAGATAGATAAACAGACAGACAGACAGACTTGATAGTATGTATTTTTTTTAATTTCTTCAACATTTAGGGGAGAGAGGATTTTTTTGTGTAAAAAACATGTTAAAATAGCTTTCTGCAAACATTATTTCCCATGCAATTCTAAATCTGTTTACTGTAGTGGAAATTCTGACCACTTTCTGGTCTGCTCTGGTCTGCTTTCTTATTATTCCTCTCAGATATGAGTTTGCAACATAACATTTGCTTTCTCCTAGGTTGTTGACTTAATGATACCTTGTTCAGTATTGGATTGTTCCAAAGATTTGAAAATGATATTTTCAGTAACCTTGCATTTATGTTGTGCAAGTAAATGGCTTTATTTGTTATAAATATAGAGCAATGAGAAATAATAACAGACAAATAAGTACATGTATTAAAGAGAACAAGTTTGATTTTACTATTTCTCAGAAAAACTCAATAGTTATTATGATTTTCAACTTTTCTGTTTATTGCACGTTTAGCGAAGAAAGCATAGCAGTATATGTATGTTTTTATGTATGTAGTTTCTATATATATCTATTTATCTATATATGTGTGTGTGTGTACATCTCTCTCTCGTTCCATGTATCAGTTTTAAGATGTTATTTGGTACATGCATACTTTAACATAGCTTTAATTGTTTATTAAGATATGGTAACATATATGCCCAGACAGCTATGTCATTGTTGCTCAGCCCATATGTTATAAATATATTTTGCAATAAAAGATTATAGCCTTAGATATGGCCTCTGCAAGCTCAGGTATATTTTACAGAGGAAGATGGAGCAAAGCAACAATGCTCCTAATCCCCATGCTTGGGGAGGTTTCAGAAAAGGTTTCCATATTAAAGGGCAGCTTTAGCAACATAGCCTCATGGTAACACACCATGAATAAGATATCACTCCAATGTAATCATGTTTCCTTTGAACCTTTGCAAAATATTATGAAATGTAAAGTGAAGCACATTTCTTTTATTGCTATGTTCCAGAAGTGAATAATATATAAAGATATAGGGTTGTATAAAGACCTCCATTGGTTTTACATACGCATTGAGGTCTGGAACTACTAGACCTGTCAACAGAAATCTTGGGGCCAGGTACACACGGTTTTGGGGGCCCCCATCCCTCCTTAATAGTGTCTGTAGCAGTGGATTGCAGGGGTCCCTCTGAACCTCGAGGCCCATCACAGCTGTCCCTCTTGCCCCCCTTCCCTATCGCTGGGCCTGGGAACAACACACAAAAGAGGGGAGGGAACTCCTCTATCTTTCCCTTTTGTTGTGCATAGTTATGGACATTTCCGTGTCCATAACTCAGCCCTATCTTTACCGCACAGATCTGCATCCGTACAAACACACATCCATGCAAATCTGCTTATCACTGCCCCATTTGCTTGATCTGCATGGCAAAGCCCGTTGAGGTTTTGCCATGCGGAAGGCAAGTTCCGCCTCATTGTATGGATTTCCATCTCTGTTTCATCCGCATGGAGATCCGTTGCATAATACCTGGCGCATATGCACAGATGTTACTTACAATGGGACTTATGCAAGCGGCTTACGAAAAGTTCCCTTGCCCATAGTCACACCTCCTGGTCCTCCTGTGGTGATTCCTGGACAAAGACAAAAATGAAAATAGATCAAGTGCTATTGTATGATGTACAACTGCATGTTACATATTGCAAAATCCTTAAGATCCTCAAGACAGTAAGGTCACTTTTGCATTAATTTCCACTCTAATGTTCTGTAGCCTGGATTGTTTTACACTGACAGATATGTATAATAAAAGCAGTCTGCATTTTTTCTTTTGTAGGTCATGACCTACTGTACACTGCCTTTTCAGAGATCTTTTTTTTGTCACATATTGGTTTCCAAGTGTCAGCTCAATGAGAGTAACATTTTCATCCAAGAATAGATTGAAAGCTTGATTGAAACACAGTCTGACATATTACTATCATCCCAATCGTTAGACAAAAATAAAAATAGATCAAGTGCTATTGTTTGATGTACAACTGCATGTTACATATTGCAAAATGAGGTACAGTAGGTCATGACCTACTGTACACTGCCTTTTCAGAGATCTTTTTTTGTCACATATTGGTTTCCAAGTGTCAGCTCAATGAGAGTAACATTTTCATCCAAGAATAGATTGAAAGCTTGATTGAAACACAGTCTGACATATTACTATCATCCCAATCGTTTATTTGGAGGAACAAGTATTACATGAATGTAAGACAATACAATGCCATAATCCAGCTCTGAATGAAAGAGTCATCAATCTAAAATTGTCTAATTGGATATATTGGAAATTTAAGCAGTTTTTCTACAATTTTTTCATGGCACCACCAAGTATAAAAAGCACAGTATAGTGCCAGCCACTGCTTGGAAGAGAGGCTGTGCTATGTTGGCAGCATAGCTCAGTCTCTTTCTCTTTCTGTAATTACTGTACACTGACTGGGCCTGGACTCAAAGAGGAGTTGCAGAGAGAGAGGCTATGCTATGCTGTCTCCTACCCTCACTTTCATGCCCCTGTGTCTCTTCAATCCCATATTCTCTCCTCTTACAAATACGGCTTTCCCAGTCATAGTGCTTCTTTTGCGACATAGCAGGGAAATCTAATTGTATATTGTTAAATAAAGCATTAAATTCTGTTTACTCACCATTTAGTTATGATTAAGTCTCCTACTGAGCGTGTTTAATGTAGCTGATGTCACTTATTCATAGACACAGAGGGAGCTTCCATCTCAAAACCTGTATTGAAAAGGGAGTAAGAGAAGACACAAGTTATATAATACACGGACGTCCTTGTCATATTACCATAGCTCAGAGTAATTTAAATCTCAGAGAAGATAACTACCTTATCTCTTAAAAACATACCTGGTGCAGTAGGTGACCTGGAGCAGTGGGGACCGCTCCTGCTCTTGGCTCTCCCCAATCCCCAGAAAGAGTGCTAGCACCTTAGGTGTTTATATTCTGGGTATAAGCAGCCATCATAGGGTTATAGCAGTTAAACTGTAGGTATATTTTTAAGAGACAAGGAAGTTATCTTCTCTGAGATTTAAATTACTCTGAGCTATGGTAATATAACATGAATGTCCGTGACTTCTATAACCTGTGTCTTCTCCTACTCCCTTCTCAATACAGGTTTTAAGCCAGAAGCTTTCTCTGTATCTGTGAATGGGTGACGTCAGCTCCATTGAACACGCTCAGCAGGAGATGTTATTACAATTAAATGGTGAGTAAACAGAATCTTTAGTCTCTGTCACCCTTCCCCAGGTCCTTCTAACCTCCACTCTCTCTCACCATATTCTCCTTTGTGTTTCTCTAACCCCTACCTCCTTTAGATACATTTTTTTTATATTACTTTATATGTCAGTTTTGGGTAGACTCAATTTTATGTAACTGTAACTCAACAATCTACTACCTACTACCTATCCTGACTTCAGAAAAAAGCCCCTAAAGACCCGAAACTGGCCTGATGGAAAATCAACCCTGACTTTCCAACCATAACCCCAGGAACCCTTAAACAGATTTTAATTAAGTCAAACTGGCTTAGCAAAGTGTCTAAAATGAACAACGAACATTTTCCTGGCGGTAATAGAATATCTAGGTTATTAATGTATTTGTTTATGGAACGGAGTTGAAGCAGATTGCAATTATTCCCCCAAAAATTGAGTTATTCTTGGATGATAATCATCACAAAGGTTTTCTTCATTTAAGAATTCCTAGGAAAGATACAATGACATGAAAGGCCATATGTGAGTTACCGAGATCCTTAACCAAGGCTGGCAGCTTTAAAGTGCCATCTTTTCTTTATCTCTCTGGAGATCTGTGGGTCAGGCACAAAAAAATAAATTTAAAAGATAAGATTTTCCTGTTATTCTCTCTTGGAACATGAAGTATTTGAGATTGTTTCTGAAAACATTGAAGTCAGTAATGGGGTCAAGTATCACTTTTTCATTATATCATAAGTCAGTAAAAAAAAAAAATGTATTCCTGTTATTCTCTCTTGGAACATGAAGTATTTGAGATTGTTTCTGAAAACATTGAAGTCAGTAATGGGGTCAAGTATCACTTTTTCATTATATCATAAGTCAGTTAAAAAAAAAATTTATTTTAAAGAGAAGTGTTTTATTTTCTTAAAATTAATTACCATGACCATAAACCCACACTCACCCACAAATATGTAAAAAAAAATAGAAATCAGACCTAATAATCTAATATAAATTTGTAAAGATAGATAGATAGATGTTGAAAATAATAACTTGTCCAAATATTTTAGAGAACATGTAGCACCAAATATTAAATCTATTTTTATCTGCACATAATTAAAAAATTCTATTTCTAATTCACAATTAGCCTACAGTCACAATTTTTCTTCTCCTTCTTTATTTTTAATTATTTATTTTTCAACTATAGCTTTACTATTGCAGTTTTTCAGTGGGAAGTGATCACTCAAAGAACTTAATAAAAGAGCATGCTTCCCACTGGGCTTTATAACGTGAGAGTGATGATGGTAGGGTCCCCGTCATAGGCGTATCTATAACGGGTGCAGGGTGTGCAGCGCACACGGCCCCTCAGAAAAGGGGGCCCTGTGGCATGCATCCTGCAAGCAGGGTTGGCAGGGGAAGGGGGGCCATTCAGCATCTATTTCTTTCCTCTAAGATCTTCCAGAGTGAAGAAATAGATGCTAAATGGGTCCACCTTCCCCTGCGGTGGGACTGTCCCGATTTGCGGGCCGAAAAGGGGTGTGGTCTAATGGCACTGTAGGACCCGACCCTTTTTGGCCTGTGAATCGGGACAGACAGTCCTGACTCAGGTAAGGGGGGGCTGTATGTGCAAATCCTGCACAAGGGCCTCCTCAATTCTTAAAACGCCCCTGGTCCCCGTCCCCCCAAAAGTCCTCATTTTACTTATGTTATATTGTCATAAAGGATTTGATTAATCATCTGTATCTCAATGCACTTAACTTAACTTACATGGATAACCACATTGAACCAATATACTGTAGTTGCTCAGTGGTCAAGTTGAGAAAGTTATATTTCTATTGGCCAATTCAGCATAATGGACCGGATTCAGACCCCTGCATGCTTTCCGTGTGCCCGGGTGTCTGTAATAACGCGAGACAGAGGGGAGTGCACACCCCCTGTCACTCCCCATCCGCTACAGTGTGGGAGCCCCCTCCCACACTGTACACTTTACATGCTTCCCCCTGCCCCGCTTTAGCGGGCGGAAGGGAAGCACAGCCAATTTGCACGCAAATGGGCTCGGACGGAACAAAGTTCTATAGTAATCCTAGCGTAACATCTGGAGGGTGCGTAAATCACCTGACGGTATTAAATCTGGATCCAGTCCAATGTCTTTCTGTCTGAAAATGTAAATAAGTAATATATAAATTGACTTGCTCCACAGGGGTCATTAAAAAAAACCTCAATGTATTTGGAATGTTGTCTGTAGAGATGTGTGATGCAGCCATCCCTGGCATGTTCATTCATATTTGCCATTAGGTTATTGCTTGCCCACTGACCTTAAATATTTTCATATTGCCATTATTGACATTTTCCTATTCTAGAAGAGAAATATGAATTATTTGGTTATTGATTTATTTCCATATACAATATTTATCTATCTACCTGCTGTTTTGTATATTAATTTGCAATGTTTTATTTCACAGATGCAAGCTGATGAGTTACCCTGAAGATCTTCCTCAGATTGCGGTGGTCTTCATCTTTGTAAATGAGGCTCTGTCTGTGATCCTACGGTCGGTGCACAGTGTGGTCAACCACACTCCATCTCACATTTTGAAAGAGATAATACTAGTAGATGACAACAGTGACAATGGTAAGGCCTCAGTATCTAAAATAACTAAAGGTGTTTGAGTTGATTGAGCCATTGGACTGGATCCAGAATTTTTAAATAAGAGAACCAGTTGGAAGTTACACATGGGTAAAACCATGATAAAATATATTTTATCTGATGAAAACAATATTAGATTTAAGAGGTAATATTTCTTAGTCTAAATAACATATTTAAAGTGAAGCTGGTCAGTATTTGTGTGCAATAAACAAAAGCAAATCTCGTTAATGACCCCCCGCGATTGATCTAATGCGGTTGGGTGGCTGAGAACACGGCTTCATCTCCTGCTTATAAAGGAAGTAAAACTGATATTAACGTTCCTCCTGTCTGTTGAATTATAATGCTATTTCCGCTATAGTCTTCTCATCTGTGGAAGGGTATTTGTATACTTTTATGTAGCTGGTACCTCTCACTCATGTTGAATGTTGTGTAATGTGACACTGGGCCACATCCAGAGCTACATTTTCATTACGTTTCCTAGCGTAGCGTATTTACGCTAGAGTGTCTCCAGGGAACTGTCTCTCCTCTGTTGACAGTACCCGGGACCAGTTTTCTTTACCATCAGCAGTCCGGACATCAGCTGCTATCAGTTCACCGAGCACAGTGCACTTGGGTATGAGACTGTTTTTTCCTTTGGACTAACGCTCTAGTTTTAAATGTTTAGGAAGATTCTTACTGTGGCTTTTATTGTGTATAGCCCTTCATTGGACTTACTTATGTTTTAGCTATTTATTGATCCTTCTGTTATTGCTACTTTTTGAGATTAGTAAAATTGTTTGTTTGATATATATTTTTGATTAGTAAAGTTATTGATTTTAATAGATCAATTCTTTTGTCTGGCACCTATAATTATTTTTTTATTTTTTTCTGTGGAATATCCCATTAAATTGGAGTAATCATCTATGGCCAAAAAAGGAACACCTGGGGCTAGAGCCTTTTTTAAATCTTTATACATCAAAACCACTTAAAGGATTATATTAATTGACCACTCAAGGATTGACATTACCCACTGGTCCATTTTACCTGTATGCCACACAGTTATATATATTTTTTATTTAATTTATTTTATTTGATTTGTATGCATTTAAATTTATTTACTCTCTGCGCTGCCTTTTACATCCATCCTCTGTTTCAACGTATTTACGGTAGCATAATTACTATGCACTCCCCTTAGCCGTACGTAGTTTAACCGTGTTACGCTTTCCAAACCCTACCTTAATTTTTCCAAGCATATCTCCTGACGTCCGTAATGGCTGAACGTACTTACGCTCCTAAGCACACCAACACTGTGCGATTTAAATGCCTCACCCCGCCTCCGAAGCGTAATTACGGGTGTCGTATGACTGTGATGCCCCTTCTTTCGTAGTTACGCTGTTGATAGTAGTCGGGAACGTACGTTCAGCGTTACGTGTCAGAACAGTACAATGCATGCAAAATAGCGTTTTTACGTCTCCGGCTAGCGTAAATACGCTAGCATACTTAGTTCTGGATCTACCCCATTGTCATAAATCCCTAATATTGTTGCATTGTGTACCAAACAAAATGTATAAAAAAAAAATATTTGAATAGAATAGCTTTAATTAGACTATCCCTGAAATTTAACATGGTTTATTTGTTTTCCTCTCATTTTCAAATTCTAGATCCAGGTGATGGTGACTATAAGGACCCCTTAATCAATTCACTGCAAAACTTAAAGTTAATATGTTGTGGCCCACCCTCTAATATTAAATATCTATCAAATTTAATTAATGGCAATAATCTGTTGTACCCTATTTCCTCAGCAGTTTGCTTCCAATAATATGGCACAGTAGTTGCATGTTACTATATATACCATTTAGACCATTCTTCATTTATTTATGCCACAGTCATGAATAAAATCCTACTAGTCCTGGGTATACTAGATCAATATGTTGCATTGATCTTTAACTTGTCCATTTAAATTCTCCATCCATTGGGATTATATGAAAATATTCTGTTTTAGCTATTGATTTAAATTGTACTGTTTCCATTATTGTGTAGTCATTGACTGAACACTCAATAACAATGCTCAAAATAATCAGGTTATATAGCAAATAAGTGTTTTCCTGAAAACACATTGTATTGTTTGGTCAGTTTAGTTATTACATAAAACCAAATTACTACCTAAACTGCATGTTGTATGGGCTAAAAAAATATTATTTTAAAGGTACATAGGTTTACTAGAATGAAAAACCGACTAAACAATCACACCTGTATGGTTTATCAATTGACTTTAAAGTGTAAATGCGTATTCTGGCTTAGCTATTACATTTTTCTTGGACAACCAAAGTAAACAAATTGTGTATTGATCTACTGTACTTACACGGTTGGATTTCAGAGTGTGAGTCTTTTCATCTCCCCGATGCTCAAACATTTAGAAGCAGGATTATTCTTATCTCACAAAATGTTAATGAATCCTTGGCCAATGACATGGGAGAAAATTCTATGATTCCAAAATGTTATATGAACACTTCTCTAACCATAAACTTGTTTATTCTTGTTGATTTATCAAATACACATTAATTTCTGAAATTGCCATTTTTACAAGCTGGTAAAAGATTCTGGGAGTAAAAATAAAAAGCATTAATGATGTTTTTGAAGAGTGTTGTACAACTGTTGCTGTCAATTAATATTGATTAATATTTATATAGAAATTCTGTTCTGCATGAAGACACTTAGTTTGCACCCATCATAAGGGTCTTAATTTGCCCTAAATAAATGTATAGTTCTAAATAAGATATAATTATACACAGAGGTTTTATCCTGTTCAGTCCTAAATTATATTGCATTTTCATAAAGAGGGCATGGTCCCATAAACGTCATATGCACTTTGTAGGGTCATGAATACAAGTAAATATATGAAAAACTCAAACTGCAATCATGGAAATTATGAAGGCATGTTGAGAATTGCATTTTTTAAATCCAATTTTGTATGATAACAATGAAATAACAATTACATTTATATTACAACTGTATACAACAAATGTAAAAACAAAACAGTAATAATCAACCTAATTATGCATTTGTAAATGAATCTAACATGTATTTACTAAACTTGGTTACTTATAATGTAATGCAATTTAAATAACCATAATTAGTGTAATTTCATTTTAAAATGCTCCTCAGCAGATTAGTATTAGTTAACAAACATTGGGCTGGATCCAGACTTTATTAAGTGCTTGAAATGAGTTACTCCTGGGCTAAACCATGTTGATTGCAGGGGGGGAGTCAAGTTAATTGTATTCTTTGCATGCAGGGATATATCTTTGAATTGCTTACTGCACACAGATACTGACCAGCTTTACTATCACACTGTTATTTAGACTTGGGATATGAAACATCACCTCTCAACTCTAATACTGTTTGCAACAGATGAAATATGACTCCACTGCAATCAACATGGTTTAGAACAGGAGTAACTAATTTCAAGCACTTACTTAAGTCTGGATCCAGCCCATTGATACTAAGTATTTTCCCATTTTAATCAAATGACTGAAATATATGGAAATTATTAGGGGTTACATAAAGGCAAAAGAACCTCAAAAATACTCAATATTTTGCTAAAATTATTCAAATGGACTTATTATTGAAATGTTTCTCTGCTTTACTTAATAGTTGAACTAAAATTTAACTTGGACCAATATGTGAATAAGAGGTACCCAGGATTGGTGAAAATTGTTCGTAATACCAGACGGGAAGGGCTCATTCGAGCTCGAATACAAGGATGGAAAGCAGCGAGTGCACCAATTGTTGGATTTTTTGATGCTCATGTGGAATTCAACACTGGATGGTAAGGGCCCAGTGATCTATTACAGCTCACAAAGTATACAGTATACCTCCCTCCAGGATACTTTCCCTAGTCATTTTTTAACACTTCCTTTAAACTAATGTCAACTTCCTATTTAACAAACAAATGATGTTGAAATGTATATTTTTTGTAGAAGCCTAAAACTTGGTAGAGTGTGTTGGTGATCACCTGAGAACACTTTGAGATGATGGTTTTTTAATTAGAAGACGTTTTGTTTAGTGAGTGAAATATTCATTGGAAAACTGTAAAATATTAATTTCCCTATTTAATACTCATTGTTACAATGAAAGGCACAGAGGGCAGCTTAGGGCCACACATGAGAGCTATGACCTCGCTTATGCACTAACTTGTCATGAATACAGTTTTCATTTATACTACATTATTTACTACATATGTAAAAAGTAAGGAATTATAAATGCAAGTAAAGAAAGTGATACTTAAATTATTCACCATCTTATGTTTTATTGACTGAAATGAATCTCCCAATAAACATCATTAACATTTTCTTTTATTTAAACATATTTTTAAAAAGGAGCAATTTTTCGAAAAACTAATGTTGAAAATGTGCTAATTTAAGAATTATTGGTTCCTTTCCTATCTCCAAATATTTTCTCCTTAGAAACAACATTTATTGCCTTTATCCAGAAAACAAAATCCTCATTCTTAAGGATATATTTACTAAGTTTTGGCTGTTGATTATGAATTGCCAGCCATCACCGCGATTTTTTTGTAAAAATCGCGGGATTCACTAACAGACGCTTTTGTCAGGCGATTTTAATTCGCCGTTGATATGCATCGATTTTTCAAGGGCACCCTTTTATAGAAATTATGACGTCAGAAACACTAGAGCTCTCACTAGAACCCACTAATGTAAATGGTGTCATAATTTCTATAAAAGGGTGTCCTCTAGTGACCGAATGGTCATTAGTAGTGGCGCCCAAGAAGAAGAGGGAGCAAGTGCCAGAGGAGGCCGAATAGCAGATGGAAGGACCGGATCATCTGCTCCAAGCAAGTAGACAAGATTCTACAATCAACAGGAGAAGAACAACTTCAAAGAAAGAATAAACTACTCTCAACTCTTCCCAAGAATGAGGTCAGCTAAACGGTGAGTTTTATTTCTTTCTGCAACACACTTAACTTATCTAGAAGTTTTGTAAAAAAACAGTGTAGCTACCTGTGTTAATTTTACATGGTATGGGGAAATATTATGGATCGTAAATGCTTATTTTATTATGACATGTATGTAAATGTTTATTATGTATGTTATTTGCCACTGTATTTTTTTTTTAAACCGGCTACAGCGCTGCATGCTTAGAAGGCTTAACATGCTGACGCTGATATTAACACAAGGCTCAGCAATGCTGAGCCTTGTAGTTCTATCAGCTCAGGCATGCTAAACATTACAACCATGCTGCGCTTGGCTTTGGGACAGAGAAAAACACATGTCAAATATATTGACATGTGTTTTTCTGGGAAAATGTGTGGCGCTTTCAATGAAACACACAAGGCGCTTTTTTTCAGCGCTTTCCGGACGAGTTAAAGGCGATTTAGTAAAATTGCCTTTAGTGAATCCAGCGATTAGTATGTTTTATATGGCAAACATCTGGACGATTTTTGTCAAGTGACACGATTTTGCTAAAGGCTAAAGTCCCGGGACTTCCATCATATGATATATTTATTTATTTTTTTACCACTGAGACACATTAATATGCTTTATTGACAGTTCTATTGTATAAAGGTAATTATGTTTCATTTTCACTAATGTGCTGTCTGCAAAGATTAATTGTTAGTAAAAAAAAAAAGACAATCAAAAAACACATAACACCTTGCTTTTATAATTCATACTGGGTATTTCCAAACACAACATAACATAGTATGACAATAAAGCCATAAAACTGTACAAATACAAAACAACAAACTTAGTATTGGGTAACTGGTAAGGATCTTAGTGGTCTCCACATATATCCTTCCATCTGTTTTCTGAAGGTGAACCAAAAATATTTTGTGTTTATTAAGAACAGGGGTCCGGATTCACAGTGACGTAGTTTTCGTCTTACGTACGTTGGTTTAAAAATTGAGCTACTACACATGCATAGTAGCTTATTTACGCTATCTACGTACCATTTCTGTACATAGATTGAGTAAGCGCGGTCTAAAAACTGCGCTTACGCAATCTACGTACAGAAATTGTACGTAACGTAAATGATCTACTATGCATGCGTAGTAGCTCAATTCTTAAAACAACGTACGTAAGACTATACTACTTATAGCTTTAATAGCATGTGTTAAAAAACCATATACAGAAAAACTATGCAAAAAGTAGTATATTTGTGTGATTAGTAGCTGTGAATCCGGACCAAAATTATTTCATTATATCTGGTATTTATAGCTGTAATAGCATGTGTTAAAAAACCATATACAGAAAAACTATGCAAAAAGTAGTATATTTGTGTGATTAGATTATTAATAATAATAATAATAACATAAAAAAGGAGTTTTGCAACATTCAGTCTAGCATGCAGAGTCTTACCAACCATTAACAAGCCAAAGGTAGAATTAAGGATTTCCTATGACATTTGCAGAGTTAAAATCCACATAACAATTACAATAAAACAGACTAAAGCACGTTGAGCATCTCATTCTCTCTGTATGGAACATGAAGTTGCCTATTGCCTGAATGAGCAGGCTGAGAACGAGATAATTACTTACTTTGGATGTCCTAGAAGTGACAGCTTATTACACCCATTAGAGCATGGCTTAATGTTCCGTCAGTCACATTGTGTGGTGCCAGAAATGTTTCCTTGAAATATTAATAGGAACAATGAAGAGGATATATGGTCAAAATGCAAATAATAACAAGGCAAAAGAAGAATCATAAAGCAAAGCTCAGCTCTGTTACCCTCTAAGACATTTATAGGTAATGCTCGAATTGACCAAATCTACAGAGAAGAAAATAGTTTTATCTGTATAACAGCAAATAATAAAAGACAAATAAATGTACGGTAACTGGTTTCAGTTATTGAGTTTATCTATCTGAAAGCATCAGAGTAAGAGTGGTTCAATAAATGTCCTTATCTTTTCATTCTAACGGGGTGGGGGATGTAGCAAATCCATGCCCTTTGATTAAACATAATAACATTACAAAGATGTGTAAATTATGTACAACTATTCTGCTTGCTGAAGTTATAAAGTTCAAGGTGCAGAAAAGTTCTCTAATATGTAACCAACGGTTACACGTGGCAGTCTTAGAACTTAGTATGTGACTAGCTAATGAATAGCATAAAATGATCATTTAGACAAAGGGGCATCTTTCAACAAATGTTAGTTGCTAATTTCCTAGAGTATATTACAGGGGAGGGACATTTAAAACATGCTGTCAGGAATGGATAAGGAAAATTTGTTGGGGTTAACATTTCACATGCTCAATCTGCACTCTGTTATGAAATATTGCTGGTCACATTTACTGAGGACATTTGTCTTCCCACCAAGGGGTCTGGCTGAATGGCCAAATGTCTCTCTAGATTCAGAGAAAGAAATGGTCGGATAATATTCATGCTTCCAAAGAAACTTTGCAGACAAGAGACTCCAGCACCCCAGGGGGTATATATCTCAGTAAATCTGTAGAGACTGCACAATCAAATGAACTAGGATCAAAGGAAAATACCAGGTACCTGTTGTTTTGTAGACAGACATCACTCATAAAGCCAGCAATGTGAATATTATACTTATATAAGCGGTACAACCACTCAGAGGCAGAAATATAGTTTTATGGTTTCAGTTATCAAAATCTATTGGGTAGGTCCCAGAATCTCAGACCAGCCCCATACTGAGGTCACAGCCTGCTGACCAATCACCTTTCCTTGCCAGGGGGAGGAGAGATAGCTAGATAAGGTATCTTTAAATATGGAATGAGATAAAGGCTCAGGGTGGTTCCATATAAGGTCCAGACTGCCAGTCTGGTGGGATTATCCAAAATTTCTGCTAAGCCTCTAGCCAGGATTTCATTTCCACAAAAGTGATTATTTTCTGTTATTTTTCCCTTTTATATTAAATTCTTTGTATGTCTTTTTATTCTGTTTAAGTCTTGTAACTGTGTATTGTTAAATCTTTTTTTTATGTAATAAGCATTGTACGTTAAGAGGGTTGCAACTGTGTTGACAGGTTCATACTGACCTTTAAAAGTGTGGTGGCAGCTCAAAATTGGGGTAAATATAGAGATTTACAATAATAGAAGTGAGTGGTGATAGAATAGTAATGTGGATCTAATGTGCTAGGCTCCAGGTAAATGTAAATTTGTGTTTCCAAGTCAGGGATTCAGACATAGCTGGTCTGAGTCTCTGGCACATGCAGACACATGTTAATGGAACGTGTCCTAGTTCATTTCTCTTTTATGAAAAATCAGCCTGTGCACAATGGTATACACAGATTATTTTACACCGCATACTGCCAAGTGGTTTTCCAGGAACAAATCTACCTCTGTTTTGTCTTTGTACCTGATTGTAAATCTCTTTTTTTTCTGGATTTCTTCTCTGCATGCAGGGCTGAACCTGTCATCACAAGAATCAAAGAAGACAGACGAAGAATTATTTTACCAGCAATTGACAACATCAAGTACAACACATTTGAGGTGCAGCAATATGCTAATGCAGCACATGGCTATAACTGGGGATTATGGTGCATGTACATCACCCCTCCACAGGACTGGCTTGAGAAAGGGGATGAGTCTGCTCCAATCAGGTCAGCAACCATTATATTGGTACTAATATAGGATTAACAGTTATTGTTTGAAATACACTTTTGTTTAATTCATAAACTATTTCCAAGCCAATAAATAAAATCTACATTTCACATATTCACTATAGTAGTGCACCAATGAAAATACAATGTTACAAAAAATTTCTGTGTTATCTATACAGATCTCTTATATGTTGGTGGCCAGAAATGGCTGTTTTAGACAGCTAATTTTCGTCTGTGTCTATTTAGAAAAACAGCCATTTTAGAATTTTTTGGGGGAATGGGTAAGTTAGTAGGCTGTGCGGATGGGAGACTTAGGGTCAGGCTGCGGTGAGGGAAGTCTTATGGTTAAGCTATGGGGAAAGAAGGATTAGGGTCAGGCTACAATTAAGGGAGTCTTAGCGTTAGGCTGCGGAAAAGGGAGCCTTTGGCATATCTATAATAGGTGCAGGGTGTGCCGCGGGGGAGGGGGGGCAATGTACAAATCCTGCACAAGGGCCCCTTACATCCTAAAACGCCCCTAAGGGAGGCTTAGGGTCTGGCTGTGGGGAAGGGAGGATCAGGGTCATGGAAAGGGATGGTTAGGGTTTTGGAAAGGGAGGGTTAGAGAAAGGATAAGGGTTAGGATTAGATTTATACTTACCCTTTAGAGCTCTGTCTTCGGTGCTCCGGAGATTGATTGCTTTGCCACTGGGAGGCAAAAGCAATCGATTTCCCAGTCAGTTCGAAACAGTCTGGGAGAGAACGGCACTTAAAAATAGAACTGCTCTCAGTGGAGACCCGCACTTATACAGTTCTCAAAGCCTGTTTGTGTAGGGGCTTGTAATAATACTCTACCTCTATTATCTAATGTTGTGGTTATCAAACTCTGGGTCATGACCTTAAAGTGGGATGCCCCCACATCTTAATCGGGCTGTCAAGCCAACTGTCACACAGCAAACAATGATCTGTGAACACACACAGTGTCCAGAGATCATGGGAGGCAAGACAAAACTATTACAGCAGTGGTGTTCATCACCCAAACTGGCAGCCAGGACTAGGGCTAAGGATTTTCCCCAGCTGCTATGACCGCAGGTTAAACACAAAGGACCGGATCCAGATTTGTGTCCGACACAACTGCTGCAGGCTGCTTGTGGTAGTCGGGTGTTTTTCTGGCATTGCGCATGCCAGATGTCACACAATGGATCTGTCTCATGTGGCACCACTTCAGATTAGCATGCCTAATCCCTGCAAGGTTAGATTGGATATGCAGATCTGTGCGGAGAATTTATGGTATCCGTACATGATAAGAGAGCAACATGGAAGTTCACTTACCTCTCACGTGTGGACTTACAGAGCTACATAGGTATAAAACATGCACGAGGGTCTAGATCTGGTCCAATGAGAATAGCTGGGGAGAATCCTGTCCCTGTCTCCTGGCTGCCAATCAAGTAGTTTGCAGGCTGTTAGCATCCCAATTGGTGGAATTGGAGGTCACAATTTTTTTTTTTTAATTGTCACAGGGAATCCAGGAGCAAAATCGTGTGAGAATCACTGGTATAGTTCATTTAATGTTGATTTTAGCTCTCTATTACTTTATTATGTAACTTGGTCTGGGAAGGCATGGCTCAGAGATACGGCTTGTCAAATTAAATTTATCATAGGGTAATTATTCACTGCACCATGGACATAGGGTAATGGAGTTTACACCCCAAGGTCCTATATAGTAGGTAAGAATTAATCATATACATAAAATGCTTAGAGAAAAATGAGCACAATCATTACAAGGAACATAATTCTGAACTATTTACTATATTCAAATTTAAGGTATAGGAACTATTCTGGTAAAGTCTAAGAGCAGCCTTACATTTTATAAGTCAAGCTAATAATATTAATGTCACAGTACTAATCAACAATAAAGGGGAAATGGTGATCAGTGGTTACTATTGATTTTCTATGCCTGGAACAGCAGGAAGAAGGCAAAGTGGAAAAGTTTCAGAATGCCATAGAAATTGAGTATAGATCACAGCAGAAGCACTTTATCGTGTTCCTTATATTTACCAGCAGAGGAAATATTAAACTGACTTTTAATACAAATAAACGTCACAGTGATAGTCTATATTTTTCCTCAAAGGAAACATTACAGTGATTCACTACTGAGTTGATACCAAAACAATTCACATTATATTGATTCACTACTGGGAACCAACTATGGTTTTTCATTCACTATACAAAAACAAAGGGCAAGTGTAACATTTTAACACGACTGGTAGCAGAATGAGCAGGGAAATATTCCTCAGTAACTGCAGGATAACCACAGGCAACCAAAAATAATACAGATAAATGTTTAATACCTGCAATAAAAGGATGTATATAATACCTTAACAAGGCATCCCAGGGATCATGGAACCTGATTAACAGAATTATTCAACCAATCACTAGTATCAGCAGTAATTCTACTAGACTGGAAAATAACAAATGTAGCCTTCAGTAAGGCTTTCGACATGTTGCAGACTGTTAAATAAGATACTTGTGTGGATACAGAATGTTGTAGTCAATAAAATCCATCCTGGAGATGGAAAGATTATTGGTGGAGATCTTCAGGAATCTCAGTTTGGACCAATTATAATTTGATATGATTATTAGCAATATTACACATAATCTTGAGGGGAAAGTTTTTTCTGATGACAAAAATGTATGTGACAGGCAGATACAGCTGCAGGGGTAAACAAAATGATTGAAGATCTATGCAGACTGAATGAATGGTCAAGAGTTTAATGTCACAAAATGCAAAAACATGCACTTAGGACCAGGGCTCGAGGTGGGGTGGTACACAGGGGTATGCCATACCATTACTTCTTCCACTGATTTAACTGAAAAGCTAAAAATCTCCATTTACTTCTATTATTTCTGTATTTTCATACCGCCACTTCTAAATGTCCATACTGCCACATCTAAATGTCCATACCGCCATTTCTAAATATCAATACCTCCACTTCTAAATGTCCATACCGCCACTTCTAAATGTCCATACCGCCACTTCTAAATGTCCATACTGCCACATCTAAATGTCCATACCGCCACTTCTAAATGTCAATACCTCCACTTCTAAATGTCCATACCGCCACTTCTAAATGTCCATACTGCCACATGTAAATGTCCATACTGCCACATGTAAATGTCCATACTGCCACATGTAAATGTCCATACTGCCACATGTAAATGTCCATACTGCCACATGTAAATGTCCATACTGCCACATGTAAATGTCCATACTGCCACATGTAAATGTCCATACTGCCACATGTAAATGTCCATACTGCCACATGTAAATGTCCATACTGCCACATGTAAATGTCCATACTGCCACATGTAAATGTCCATACTGCCACATGTAAATGTCCATACTGCCACATGTAAATGTCCATACTGCCACATGTAAATGTCCATACTGCCACATGTAAATGTCCATACTGCCACATGTAAATGTCCATACTGCCACATGTAAATGTCCATACTGCCACATGTAAATGTCCATACTGCCACATGTAAATGTCCATACTGCCACATGTAAATGTCCATACTGCCACATGTAAATGTCCATACTGCCACATGTAAATGTCCATACTGCCACATGTAAATGTCCATACTGCCACATGTAAATGTCCATACTGCCACATGTAAATGTCCATACTGCCACATGTAAATGTCCATACTGCCACATGTAAATGTCCATACTGCCACATGTAAATGTCCATACTGCCACATGTAAATGTCCATACTGCCACATGTAAATGTCCATACTGCCACATGTAAATGTCCATACTGCCACATGTAAATGTCCATACTGCCACATGTAAATGTCCATACTGCCACATGTAAATGTCCATACTGCCACATGTAAATGTCCATACTGCCACATGTAAATGTCCATACTGCCACATGTAAATGTCCATACTGCCACATGTAAATGTCCATACCGCCACTTCTAAATGTCAATACCGCCACTTCTAAATGTCCATACCGCCACTTCTAAATGTCCATAACGCCACTTCTAAATGTCCATACCACCATTTCTAATGTCCATACCTCCGTGTCTAAACGTCCATACCGCCACTTCTAAATGACCATACCGCCACTCTAAATGTCCATACCGCCACTTCTAAATGTCCATACCACCATTTCTAATGTCCATACCTCCGTGTCTAAATGACCATACCGCCACTTCTAAATGTCCGTACCGCCACTTCTAAATGTTCATACCACCACTTCTAAATTTCCACTTTCACCACTGCTTAGGATTCAAAAAACGAAAAGCTCCATGTAGCATTAACAAATTACATTTTATGTGACTTAAAGGTAGCAAGGAAATGTAATAAAGCAATGAGAAAGGCAAGTCAGATGTTGGTTTCATAGGGAAAAGAATTAGTAGCACAAAGAGAGAAGTAGTAATGCTAACTGTATAGGTCATTGGCATGGTCATATCTCTAGAAGGACATAACTATATTAGAGGCCATAGAAAGAAGAGTGGCTAATATGGCGAATGGCAAGTGTCACAAAACATACCAAGAAAGACTTGAGGACCTAAACTAAACTATAGCTTGGATCAGGAAAGAGAAGAGGGATAACAGAGTAGCTGTCAAATATATCAAGGAAGAGATTTATTAAAATATAACCAAGGGCATTTATTTCAACTGGGTGATAGGTTTAGAGCAGAAAAACTAATTCAGTTAATAGGTGAAGCAGCCTCCCATCTAAGGTTGTAGAGGTTATTGCAACAAAACAAATGTAACATTCTTAACATAACTTTACAGATATGTTAATTCATAAATAAAATTAATGTTTGTTTTTTTCATATTAGGAAAAAAATAGATAAAATATATATAAAATGTATATAAAATACTTTCTACAGTCTATAGCTCATGTACACCATTAAATCGCATGGTATCCTTCCCTTCTTGAGTAATTAGCTGACACAAGAATACATTTTGTTAAGAGTAGTTGCATAGTTTTGCCAGAGCATACATAGAAACTAAATCTAAACCCAATATGTTATTGATCAGTTGAAGATATTTTTTAGAAATACAGTATTTATTACAAACATAGGATCGGTTTCACAGATCCATATTTACTACGTGCGCGTTTTTATGCACACACGTAGCTAGGCAACACCCATAACACTCCCCTCAGCCGGACGGCTTTTCGGTGACTTCCGCCTCCATAGGACACTCAACTCTACGCGTGTACTTACGCGCATATGTGTTACATACGTGCGTACTTAACTAACCGCACCCTCAAATGCCCATTTAAATGCTTTCCCCCACCCACTTTCACGTAACTTCTACCATCCGTAAAAAAAAAAACACGCCCTTCCGTACGTATGTCCCTAGGTGTGATTCACAAGTCTGTGCCTAAAGTACTTATGTGCATAAATACTATGTAATTTGCGTGGAAAAAGTTACAACGCATGTGCAGTTAATCCGCTCCTAAAAATACGCATGTAAAGTAAAAAATACTAGAGAGATGTCCTGTGCTAAAAACAACTGCTGCTAAATTATCAGTAAAAGCAGGGAATCTACCTTACCTGAAATAATTAAAAAATGCAACTGGTAGATGGAGCATACTGAGTGTTGTTATATGTGTGTTGTACTTACAAATATAATCACAAATATAATAATAGCTAGATACACTAAATGCAATGAACATCCCCAAGATATATTACAGCCATAAATCCCAAAAATATAATCCAATCTTCTTTTCCTCCTCAGAATTTCTCAATGTGTTGTCACATAAGGTAAAAGAAATAGACATCTAGTGCATTAAGTTAAATGTTTTATTATGCACAAATGAAAATGAAAAAATAATGAAAGCAAACATTAAACACTCTTGTAAGTCCATTGCCAAAGGTCCTGAAGGATAACAGAAGTTTGGATGAGACTGCCTGCAATCCAGGATGCGTGGGCGATGGCTCAGTGATGACACAGACACCGTAGACAGGAAGCTGGTAATGTCGGGGAATTTTTTTTTGCTAGATCTGCACTCACCAGTGGCGCATTTCCAAAAGTTCCCTCTGACATTACCAGTGATTTCTGTCTCTGGTTGTTTTATTTACATTTTTTATGATTATTATTTTCATAACTACTCAATAAACAAGAGTTTTCCTTAGTGAACGACACTGCGCATCCTGAGAAAATCTTCATTTAGTGCAGAATTATGCTGCATCTTGATTTACGTGTAAGGATTTGAAGCTCTTTAAGAGCTTATAGGAGTGCCTCATCAGCACTTCTCTGCATGGATAGGGCATACATCATATTTTCATGGCTTTGGATTGTTTAATAAATCTACCTGGTGACTTTTTAATGAATTTACAGAAATATACAAAAAAATGATTATTTATTCGCTTTGCAAAATACATCCAAAGTCTGAACATAGAGACTCAGCAAAATGGGTAGAATTATTGTGTGGTCGGGACTTGAGAATGGAAAAAGACTTATAAACAACATCAGTATAATTCAAACACTACTGCAATGTAACAGCCCGTGGTGTTACTACTGTGGGAGCAGAAGATGTGACTGCTATGGTGTCCAGAGGAGAGGGAGGAAGCTGCTCACTCTGTACTCACGGAGAACACGCCAGATGCTAGCAGCTTAGACAGCACTCAACACCCAGTCACTGACTTAGTAAATACATTGCCAGCAAACAGAAAGCATATCCCTGTCTTCAGCAGGCTGTCAGCATATCCTTACACTGTGCATGCAACAGCTGCCCTCTTCCCCCCCTGCAGAATCAAACCTCATCTCCTTGCTATGGGACCTGAATCTGTCTACTTCTAGCCTTGGTAACAGCTGTGTTGTATGGTAGAGTAGTTCCTAGGTGCCAGCTGTCTCTAAACCTAGGATATTTTTATATACAGTACATCCCGGGAATGTCCCTATTTTCCCTTTCTGAGGGAGCTGCTAAACCAAAAATTGTAAACAAGAGACATTGACATTCACAGATCCGTTAGTTAAAGGTACGCAATTATACGCACGTATGTGGCAAGGCAACACCCATGACACTCCCCTCACACCCGTTAGTGGTGACCGGTTAGTGGTGACTTGCGCCTCCATAGGGCACCCTTATCTCTACGTGTGCATTTACGTGCGTATAATACATACTGTACGTACGCGCGTATGTAACTTACTGCGAACTCAAATGGTCATTTAAATGTCTCCACCACCCACTTTCACGTAACTTTGTCCATACGGATTTCAACCACACCCCTTCGCACGTATGTCCCCAAGTGTGATTCACACGTACGTGCCTAATGGACTTCCGTGCGTAAATTCAACGGAAATAGCGTAAAGTTACTACACATGCGCAGTTACTACGATCCTAAAAATTCGCACACAACTCTGCACAAAAACGGATCTGTGAATACGGCCCATTATCTTCATTATTTATCATATAGGAGTCAGTCCTGCTATGGGATATCTGAAACCAAATATGCTCTGCGGGTACAGCTATCTCCCACCATAACAACAGTTACCAAAGTAGCTAAGTCTAACTCCAGATAAAGAGTTCAGCTCCGGAAACTTCTACACATATAAAGTATCAGTTTTATATGTAGTTCTCTTACATAAGAGCAATCATATATTAGTACAGTTTTCATTTCTTATGCAGTTATATTATAATCTTGTTATTGTATAATATATAGACTGCATTATATGACATATTAAGAAATTACAGTAAGCCTGACCAGTTATAAAATGTAACAGTATCTATTAGGGGGAGATACAATTCTGAATGAAGCCCCTTCTAGATCATTGCTTGATGAGACTTCAAGGCAATGTCTATGCTCTATGACAGGCATAGGCAACCTTCGGATCTGGTGTTGTGAAACTACAACCCCCAACATGCTCCAACAGAATAGGCATAGCTGAAAACCTGGAGTACCTCAGGTTGCCTATGCCAGCTCTATGAAGCATAAGGGAGAAATGAATTTAATGAATTTAATTCATTACATACATTATTCCGTTTCCTACCTGTATTCAGGTCCTTTGAATATTTCAACTTTGACCTTGCTTCTTTAACCTAGGTATAACCATGTTGATGGGTGAAACAACATGATTTATTACAAACCTAACTGAGAAGTAGAATGAATTAGTTTGGAATTGACAGGGGACCACAAGGAGGCCAGACACACATTATATCAATGGCCTTTTCTCATCAGAAATTCACAGCCTGTGCTGAAATGTGTGAAAAAAAGGCTTGCAGGAAGTGAGATATAAAACACATCTGCCTCCTCTCCTCCTGTAATGCAGTGTACAATCCTGCAAACTGACTGTGACCTTGGAAAAGGCCAGCAGCTGATTTACTGCAGGTCTGTTTTACATAATGCTGAAATATTTCTTGTTTTAGTGCACCAGGAAGACAATAAATGCTCCATCCAAATGTCCTGAGATAATACAGTGTTTGTTAGGAAGATGTTGAGCTTCTTTCATTGTATCAATACGCATACTGTTTTAGGCAACATGTAAGACTCTCCATGTAATTTTAATTACAATATATGGGCTGGATCCAGACTTAAGTAAATGCTTGAAATAAGTTTCTCCTGGGCTAAACCATGTTAATTGCAGGGGAGTCATATTTCATCTGTTGCAAACAGTATTAGAGTTGAGAGGTGATGTTTCCTATCCCAAGTCTAAATAACAGTGTGATAGTAAAGCTGGTCAGTATCTGTGTGCAGTAAGCAATTCAAAGATAAATCCCTGAATGCAAATAATACAATTAACTTGACTCCCCCTGCAACCAACATGGTTTAGCCCAGGAGTAGCTAATTTCAAGCACTTGCTTAAGTCTGTATTCAGCCCTGTTTGCATAAATCTTTAATTTAATATGTTGTAACAACGCAGTGGTGCATCTTCTATGAAACTAATAAAGCTTAAGCTTCAGGGCCCCTAATCCCAGGGGTGTGGGTCACCGCTTCAAACCCCCCTCCCTTCAGTCTGACCCTAAGACTGTCCTTGCAAGATTCTCCTTGCATTACCCTAACCCTCTCCTGTCAAGTTTCAGGGCCCCAAAAATGTTGGTCCATTACTATAGCAACCTAATAATTAACATAACATTTGAAACTCTTTTACCAAAAAATCTGTCCATCAACTATTTCAACAAAAAAAGCTAATTGTGTGTTTCTACATCAGAACACCGGCGATGATTGGCTGCTCCTTTGTGGTGGACAGAGCCTACTTTGGAGACATTGGACTTCTGGATCCTGGCATGGAGGTGTATGGAGGAGAAAATATTGAGCTTGGCATGAGAGTAAGTGTGCACCTATGTTCACCATTTATTTCTGGGTCATATTGTGAGATCACATAATTTAGGAGAAAGTAATCTTCTCTGTAAAATATGGGGATAATGACTGCACAGAATGGAAAGATTCCAAATGTGTTGCATAATTCAGTGCAGGCAACTTGACACTACACAGAATTTATGTCAGTGTAGAGTCTGTGGATTTACTGAATGGTAGATTAGTTTTACTTGTATGCCTATAGACAGATGAACTATGTGATAACGGAAGGTGTAAGATAAACATGCTGTCACTTCAGTTCAGCCATAGGGACCTTAGTTCTTCTGCTAAGGGATAGTGTCCTCTGTTTTAAAGTATATACTGCTGTTTTTATATATAAAGCTTACAGCATGCACTTTTTACTTCATTTCAATGAGTAATTGAATGGTGATTAATATGTTAAATTATTGTAAGGATTAAAAAAAAATATTGACAGTGAAAGTGGCAATGTAAAAGGCACTAAGTCTAATTATGCATAAGGCAAATTAGTCTAGCCTTAAGGACCAGAACATCAATTTCTGGTATTCACATGTCTCCATCAAGGAGAATTATGTCAGATACACTATCCTGACCTTTCTAAAAGTAAAAACAGTAATAGACAGCTCAGGATATATTAGCAAGTTATTATTTCTCTATATTCCCACCTGCATTAAACCAACCAGCTTGTTGTTTTAGTCTGTCTGCGTCATCATATTTTCAAATACTTCCCAAAAAATATGTCATACCGACTCTTAAAACTTGCAGGTATTCATCGTTATTTGACTCTGGGACTATTATAGGAAAGGTTATTTATGTTTTAACCTTGTCCAGTTCTCTGTAACATGACTAAATTGGAAATTATAAATGTAATCATTGTAAATTAAAAGTATTTAAGAAGTAAAATGTGAATTCGATGACCATCTAGTAACTAGTATACTTTTAAACTGTCCAGATTTGAGTGCTCTGCTTAGCTGGGTGCTAATACAGAGGTGAACACAAATCAGCACACATCAAGCATGGGCCGTCTACATGCAATACTACGACGCAGGCAGCAGCACCACAAGATACGTATGCAAGTAGCAAGGACACAGAGTAGACAGGCTTAGTATGACCATATACATTGCATATCTACAAGTGATCCAAACACAAGTGCATGAAAATTCATTGTAATTTATCATGGAAATGGGAATTCAGTCACAATGCGAAGGCAATAAAACCAGAGCAGGGAATGAATTTTGGCAAAAAAAAAAAGTCTTGGTAATTATATTAGATTTCTTTACAGCTACACAATGCAAAAGCTGCATCACTACATTTTGTATTGCACTTGGGATATGTACATAATGGTTCCAAATAGGCCATGGAGTGTCAGTCCATTGTACTTAAGCTGGGTACACACTGGGGCTTTTCAGCAGATAATCTTTCCAATCACACAATCAAAAGACCGTTTCACCAGATATCTGAATACTGTGTACTGTCCAAAGACCTCCTAATAGACACAATTACACACATGCAAATGATATCTTTCCATAGTTGATCTGGCATAGCTCCAAAAGATCAAATCAGAAGATCACAGACTGTTTCTAAATATTTCTGATCATCTTTGGACAATACACACTGGTGAGATATCTGGTGACATGGTCTGTTGATTGTGTGATTGGAAAAATTATCCGTTAAAAAAGCCCCAGTGTGCACCCAGTCTTAATCATGTCTGTCCAACTCTTTTGCCATAAAAGTGTGTTCTTAAGTCTATGGATCTTATTGTATATTGACTACATGCCTCCACCCCTTCCCTCCAGTCCTGCAGTGAGTTGCATTTGGGTCTGGATTGCCCACAACTGTGTGTGCCTAGTTTCTGAGCATGGGTAGTGCAAACTGACACTGATATGTTAACCTCTGGTTGGGCCCCCTGGGGCACAGCAATTTGGTCTTTTAGGATACAGTCTTTCGCTAGTTGGAGAAGATTGCTTAGCGCACTATTACTGTCAAAATGCAATATTTCACCCCTAGTGCTTAAACACTGTCAGAAATGTCACAGAGACTCAATCAGTATGGAAGCCTACATCCAGAGGGTCTAGAGCCATACTGAAGCTGTGGCACATGCACATAAGCCATTCCAAAATGGGGATGTTTTGTAATCCTATTGACCGGAAAATGCCCTCCTTATGATATACTGGACCTGATCTTAAATTCATAAAGAAAGCATTCGGAACCAATCTAGTGCTTATGAAGCACTTGGCACATTACTGGGGTGTGGGTGCGGACCCCCTGGCTGACCATGCTTGAATTCTGAAAAGGCCGTGAAGCATAGTGCCTCTGTTATCTGTTTTTTCTCTCTCTATATTCAGATGACTTGAATTTATTGAATTATATTTGCCCTCCTCCATAGATGCTGGCTTGTTCTGCACTTGGCAGCAATATGCTTATATTATTAGACACAGTTGTTTATTTTCATTATCTTAGGATAGGAAAGCTGCAATGTGTTCCTCAGACCAGCTCTGTCATATACCATGGTAATAAAAATTAATAACTATAGGGGAAGAGCATGAATGTATTACTGGAAAGCATAATAGGTCACAAAACAACAGTGCATTTCATGCAAGAATATATAAGCCAATGCAGTAATGTCAATATATATGTG
>WWET01000709.1:442269-455184 GCA_011038615.1 Limnodynastes dumerilii
TGTGTGGATGAGCAAATGAGGTACCGCGCTCCACTGATACATATATATATATATATATATATATATATAATACTTGCACAAAGAATTGCAGGTGAACTATATATATAATACCATGTATTGCTTGCCAAATAGCAGCCTTTTTATGAAAATGAATCAGAGCAGGTACCTTATACCACACACCCCTGTATTGTTTTACAAATCTTGGCCCATAATCTACCTTAAAATTGGGCATATCCTAAGTGAATACAAGTGATGGTTATGATTTAGGGGAATCTCATGGTATTCCATAAAAAAAAAGAACATTTCTTTAACTTCTATGGTGTACTTCAATCTGGTACATATGATAGCTGCAGAGCTGGTGACTGTCATCATTACTATTACTGAAAAACAAGTATTGGCTGTCATCAGTGGATTACATAAACTCATTGCTGACAGCAAGTTCAGCGGCTTAGGGAGAATGGTCGATGACTTTCACATGTAATAAAATCGCTGTGCATTACAGTGCTTTGAGTATATCACCCTCTAAGCCACCACTCATTAAATCCAATGATGCTCTGGAATCTCCAACAATTTTTAAACCATCTACAAAACTGCACTCCATTAATTTCCCCCTACTTGTTTTCTTCTGCATATATATGGCCATAAAGAAGATTTAAGCTGCAGATATCATCAGAGAAGAAGACTCTAGCTACCAGAGAGAAGCACATCAAGGCCCAGTGTAGGGGAAAGTATTAATAGATTCCAGCTTTCAGTTATACTGGATCGTTGTGAAGCACAATAATTAGTTTGTTTGTTTGTTTTTTTCTTATACATAGAGCCGTTAGTCACATGACACATGATGTTGTGAGCAGGAGGCTTTGGAGCACCCCACTGAGCTCTGTCTGTACTGTGTCATCCATCCCCTCCCCCCATTACATGACATTATATCTCACATAAAGTCAGATTTACTAAATTGCGGGATTGGAAAATGGAAGATGTTGCCCATAGCAACCAATCAGATTTTAGCTGACATTCTCTAGTATGTAAAAAGAAAGTGAGAGCTAGAATCTGATTGGTTTCTATAGGCAACATCTCCACTTTTCCAAACCCACAGCTTAAAATATCTGGCCCTTAGTATAATAGCTTAGAAAATCAAGGTATGCTTATAAGATAATTAACATGCTAGTTGAAGAAAAAAACTTGCTTGTGTGGCAGCTCAATCAAGTTGGCTGTCACAAACACTGGATTGGCAAATAAAATGGCAAAACCTGTAGGGGGGAAAAAAAACTTTATTATGTCAATATTTTTAAAGGGATGAAAATTATTGATTTCCCCTTTATTATAAACATATGGGAAATAGCAAAATATAATGTGTTCTTTATAAACAACATTAGACGCATTAAGTATACAACTGTTTGCATAGAAATAACTGCCATACCTATCTGTCTGGGATAATCACAGGATATGTACATAGCCAGGAAACGACTGCAATGTAACCACTGCCAGCTGTCTGCTTTCTGATACAGTTTAAATGCATTATACAAAGTGATTTTGGACAATATGCAACTGAATAACTAACTGACTGTCTATAACTATAGCAGATCATTGAAATAAAACCTTCAGACCTCTCTTTAAACTCCTTACCTTCACCTTTAAGGCCATCTCCTCATCCACTGCTCCCTACCTCTCTTCCCTCATCAACATGCACACCCCTTCCCGCCCTCTCCATTCTGCTGACCAGCGCTGTCTGACCTCACTACTGATCACCACATCTCACGCCTGTATCCAGGACTTCTCACGTGCTGCACCTCTGCACTGGAATGACCTCTCTTCTTCAGTCAGACTCTCCCCCACATTACAGGTCTTCAAGCGTTCACTCAATACGCACCTATTCAGGCTAGCCTAACCCTCCTCCACTTAACATCCTCACTGCATCCTTCATCTATCCCTTCTCTTCCTTCCCCCTCTCCTCCGGTCACACCAGCAGTCCATTTTCTTCCCCCTCCTTATGTATTCTGTAAGTTCTTCTCTCCAATATAGTGTGTTAGCTCACGTGAGCAGGGCCTCCATCCTGGTGTTTTTCCTTCCTCCACCACTTCCCCCTCACTTCATACCCTCTTGTCCCCCTCTGCTACCCTTTTACCCCATCCCCACCTGTTGGCTCCATCTGAACCTCTAACTGCGCTTTATCCCCTGCTCCCTGATCTTCTAACCTTGACACCTCGCATTTTGCCTTGCGTTCTGTACTTGATTCACTTTATTTTTGATATTTTTATAGTCATATTATATTTATATGTACTATGCTGTTCATCCCTACCCTGTATGTCTGTACTATATTTTGTTGTATTTTGTACGGCGCTGCGGACACCTTGTAGTACCTTATAAATAAACAATAATAGTAATAACTATTATTATTATTATTATTATTATGGCAAACTATTCTGGAAACACTACATATCAATGAAGAAAGTTCTTTTAGGTTGGCATTTGTGATTGGTGCCGCCACTAAAGCTACACATTACACTATAACTATGCAAAATTGTATCTGCACTGTATATATCATCCTTTACTGTACAAAAAACCGGCACAAGGACAATACAACCTTTACAAAACATTTAAACTGCCTTTGTAAAAGCATTCAGAAGCTTAAGACCAATGCTGTAATGCTTATTCTGAATTGCAGGTGGTTTGTATGGGGAACAAGAGCTCCGTCTGCCTGTTGAGGTTCAGTCAGATAGAAAAATGATTGTAAGCATACTGCAGGCAGGCCGAGTGAATCAGCTAAGTGGTTGCTGCAGGTGCCTGCGTCTGTGCTGAAGAATCTTTCATTTCAATTCACGCCCTGCTCTGCCAGCCAAGATTTGAAGGATTTCAGAAGTTCATTTAAGATGCATGTTTTCTATCTGAGCCTCACCTGCATGAATTCCCAGGCATGTCCCATACATGAGTATTCATTTACAGCTGGGAGCAGAAAATTCATAAAAGCAGACGTGTTAAACAAGGCATAGTGCGTAAAGGCCTGCAAGACAAATGCATTACAATGTAACTAGAAGATTGTTTCTTTGAACTGAAGCAGTTGTACAGATTATAAGCACCAGCGGGACCCCAGATGGAAGGGGGGAAGCCAGTCCTCACCCCCCCTATATCTGGCTCATGCACTGCATGATCATTGCTCCACACTTGTTTGTGCTTTTACTGTATTTCATGAAAAGTCTCAAACAACATATTTTCCCATTAGGATTATTTTACTTTTATCAAATTTGTGATTGTTTTGAAACTGCTTCTTTAACCCTGACATGTTTTGATGGGAATAGATGGAACCCGAATACTTTAGCAAAGTAGTAAATGACTAACCACTTAATGTAAAGTGCACTGCTCAGTCATCATCATAAACTGTTTTCTTAAGTAGAAAACATGTTTGAATATCTATAAATGTTTTGTATTCTCAAACAGACTTGTAAAGCACATGGCAGTGTAAAACGCATGCTGATTGACTCTACTTAAAGTCCTTTGAAATGAGTTACATAAATACTTTGTATTTTGTACTGGACATAAAACTAACTGAAACCATGCTTATTAGTGATGCACATGCTGTGGAAAGGAATATGCAACATTTTCCCATTTTTACTACTGGCTATTGCTGACTATGTACCTTGGATTATTATTTCATGCAATTTCCAAAATTGCTTTACTCAAAATCCAAACTTTCATGCACCTGCTTGCAATGATGAGCATTTACAGTCAATAGAGGCTACCATAATAAATAGATAGCAGAGTGGTAGGCCAAGCAAGCAGCTCTTCTACTGTGTTTATTGGCATTGTGGGGATTCCACATAGGAAATTCAACATAGCCAGCATTAGTTAAGGACTAACAATGAATAAATCTGTTTCAAAAGAATTCTATGCAGTTCATATATTACAACTGCATCTAAAGCTTCTGTGAACTTTGGTAGCAGATACAATTATGTTTTGCAATTTAAATAAGAGAACTCCTTTTAATAATAGTATAACGTTTACATGTATTTTATTTGTAAACTAAGGAAGTTATATTGATCTTGTATTATAGGAAGGTCAATTTTCTGCTCATATAGCTCAAGGTTGAAAGTATGTTCGCTGGTGTCTGAGTAATATTAAGCATTCTACTGTACGTTGATCTGTCACGTTCTTCAATACAGAAAGATCTTTGGAATAAATTGGGTTTGACAGGTCCTGCAGACATTGTGGACTACTGAATCCAAAAAAACAAATGTTAAAGAAGGACACTAAAAAAATCCTCTGCCAAGAGATATTTCAATGGAATGAGATTTAAATTTTGATATGGAGTCTCCCTAGTGATGGATGGCAGAATAGACTTCTTTTCTTCTACAGAGAGAGTGCCAGGCATGGCCTGATTCCCCTTGCAAAGCTATTGATTGATTGGGAGCTGCAGTTGTTTGGCTGGTAATGAATCATGAAATGATTAAGATACTGTTGGCTTTCTCAGTACACAGAGCTGTAAGCATATGATTACTCCTCACTTTGAAGTACGTTTGTTTTCTAAAGCAATGCTCTTGAAGTTGTGTTGCAGACTCAAGGAGAAATTGAGTTATTAGTAGCAAAAGATATTACTGAAAGCAATATATGTGTGTTAAATCTATACTAGCCCCAGAGCTCTTAGAAGTAAAAAGTATTGCTTATTATTCACACTGTTACAACAGTGGAAACAAAATAGAACGTAACTTGTGGATGTGTTTGTGTGAATTTTAAAAGGCAGGAATAAGTATGTAAGAAGCTATTTGCAAGGGGTTTGCTTTCACCAAATGCATTTAATAGTACAGCCGGATACATTCCGTTTATTAAAAAAATATATTTTGTTACAGTTTGCATACAAATACAATCTTTTTCCCAAATCATTTCTATGGTACACAACATAAGTTAGTACATAACGGCAAATATTTTAATTCTATTTTTTGCAAAACTGCCTGAAATTTTAAACCAAGAATCTTTTGTAAGTGCTGCCCCTAGGGGGTTTGAACTGGGGCCTATGCACCCTGGGCCCCCTCCCCACCAACTTTATTATGCTATACTAGTTGCATGCCGCAACACTGTACATGCTGCGGGGAAGTAACAACGCTAAAGGTTAGCCGATCCCTGCCTCTGCTGATCTCCCCAGCAGCATCTACATACTCTGTAAGTGAAGTTGGTGGTGATGGGGGAGGCCAGGGCCATCTTTCCCCCAGGAAGCTGTGCCCTAGGTCCCCCACTCATAGGGGCGGCTCTGTTCTCAAAGACAACACGCGTCTGACATTCCAGTCCAACTTTAATTTCAGAGACTATGAACCTGATCCAGACTTAATAACAAATGCCAATTTATGCATGTGGCATGCGTAAGTCTAGCTGTGAGAACGCACTGCGCATGCACACATTTATCGCAACTCTGATCGCACGAAACTTGTATGTAACTCCATACAAATGGTCAGGATATCCCTCCGCAAGCTGAATATTCGCATTGTGGGTGGGAGAGGCATTTAAATTGTACAGTATGGTCTGGGTTAGGCACTTATGTATGACAAGGCAACATGTACGCACAGAGATATGCAAGGAAAAGTTAAGGTAGGGTTCTGAACACGTAGGATAGGTAAGTTACGTGGCCTTTGGCAGTGTTTCCCATCACTTTCTAATATTTGTGACCTATATTAAGTTGTTCAAGTTACCTAATGTACAATACCATAAAAAATAAAGATCTCAGCAATATAATGACAAATGTTAAAACAATTTTTACACTGCAAACTTACCAATCCACTTAGTGTACAAAGCATTGATGCCAATAGTATTTTAAGGTGATATAGAGTGCCTAGAATGTATAGGGATTCATCTACACGTTTTCTTAGACCTCAGTGCATGTGAACTGCATGCCCTGGTCCATGGCAGTGATATCATTCAGCTGCCTGTTATTTGACCTGCTTCGGTCATAGCTACTGCTCCATCCCATTTGACTCTCATTTATCTCTGATTCTTAGCAGTTAAATGCATGAAATCTGGTTTGTAAATTCTATTACTTGCTGTATTCTACATTTAGGTAGCTATTACAATATCACATGTATTAATAGTGATGTGTCCCTTCATATCTTGCACTGAGGGACTTTGACCTATTCCTATCGGGTTTTGAATTGTTCAGTCATCATAACATCTACACCTACATTCCTGTTTTATATGACTCAAATGGCTATTTAGATGAGGCCTTGTATCAATTTATCTTGTGTAAAAAAAATGTTATTACCGCATTGCTTCTAATGTACAATTTTGCTGTCATTTGTGCAGCACGGTGGCTCGGTGAGTAGCACTTGTGTCTTACAGAGCTGAAGTCATATGTTTGATTCCCGGACTAGACCTTATCTGTGTGGAATTTGTATGTTCTCCCCGTTTATGCGTGGGTTTACTCTGGGTGCTCTGATTTCCTCACACAATCCAAAAAACATGCTGGTAGGTTAATTGTCTGCTGAATAAATTAGCCCTAGTGTGTGTGTGTGTGTGTGTATGTGTTAGGGACCGTAGTATGTAGCTGGGGCAGGGACTAATGTGAAATATTCTCTGTAAAGTGCTACGTAATCTGATAGCACTATATAAAAACCCGTTGTAAATAATAATTGTTCACATTGCCATATTTAGCATCCTAGATGAATCCACAATAACTTTTTTCTATTACACCTGATTGCCACTTTTTCACTACCCTGGTGATAACACAATAAATCAATGAGGTTTAGCCCTCATTCTTCACACAACCTGATGTCTCTGCCTGTGAATGCTAACAGAAAGAAGGAAAGAAAGTCTGGCTGTCTGTTCAGGGATTAAGTAAAGGCGGATGTTATTGCCAAATCTTTTTTCCTACTGTTTAAGAAGCTCTCCTCCTGTCTTAGCACATCACTTTTTTCATCACATAAATGTCATTTTATTGTAAACATTGGAAAGTGCCTGCATTAGAGGGAATTCAGTGTTTGGTGATATAATTCATTTTCTTTAATGCATGTTTCTATCCACTAATTATATTTTAGATGCAAACACATTTTATATGATCTATGCGCTACGTATGGATGTCTGCTCTAAAATGGTATTGCGCATTCTTAGTACCATTATCTCCACCACGGGGTGTAGCCGACCGATACATGCAGATTTGAGCCCCCCACACAGGGGGGTGGGAAGAAGCATTTCAATTGTACAGTAAGGGCTTGGCTTCTGTGCGGAATACTTAAGGTAAGCTGTTGCTGTTGGAACCACAATCCGCATAGGAGAGCAGCGGGAGTGCCATGTTCTCCTACATGTGGGGCAGCGGATCACAAATTCTGTACAACAGATTCCACAGTGGAGGCTACTGTATGGAATAAAGGAGGAAGTATGAATCTAGGCCCATGTTTATATAGATAATGATACTACTGTTTCCCATAAATGACCATTCGTGCTATTATGTAGGTCTAGATATAGATAGCTATAAGACATTGTGCACTTACATATCATTCTATTTGTTGTTACGAACCAATATAACTGATTGTCATAGAAATTCATTGTCACAGTAATGCACTAGATAAATTGTATAGGACACGTGACTGCTATTGAAAATGAGGGCAAAGCAGCTTAATAACAAGTAAACAATAAATGCATTACCGTCACACAGTTATGTTTTTATGTGTAAATATGTTTTTGTAATTATGCTGAGAGCAGTAACAGAAAAGGAATATTATTCAAACAAAAAGTGTTAAATAATGAAACATACAATAATATAATCAGAATGGTATTGTAAGCTACAATGTCTATTATTTCAAGCATATATTTTATAATATTTCAATTACAGCTCTTTTTTAATTGTGTTTTGGACTTCAATTACTACATTTCCCTTGTTAATAATAACTTTAGATGGTACCTTTGTCATAGTAGGACCCAAAGCAATTAACAACTACAAAGGAAGTATGGAAAATATTAATTTAGTCTTCAGTTATTTTCTTAAAATAAGAGCCTAGAAAAAATGGAGCCATTAAAGTACATTAGTGTAATGACATTTTGCAGCACATATCTCTACACCACCATGACATATTTATAAAATTCCCCAAAAAAGAACATGTAGACTACAATTCCTTATATAATAAAAACAATTGTATGTGTGTTCAGTTATAGAACAAGAGCAGGCAAATGCTAACATTAATCATCCAAATATCATTTTGCACTTTCTCCGATGGATTTCCAGTTTTATACTATTACTATAATCTATTTTTCCATCATTATGTTTTATTGATCCTTTCTCAGCATTTTTGGAGCCATACCCTGGGAATGTTCTTATGAGAGAGAAACTTTATGGTGTGCTTCCATAATTACCAGTATTGACACAAAAGAGGTTTATTAAGGACTAATATTGGTCTAATGGGTCAGATAGTAATCTGATATTAACTGATGTTCCAGTTGCATTCAGGGTATTCTAAGGAGGTATCTGTACGACATTGTTCTACATTATTTGTCCACCAGCCTCAAGATACAGCAATTCTAATATCAATTAAAGTTTATCATTGAAATAATAAGTGTCTGGAATATTTATTTAAACTAAAAAAACATACATAATATTGCATATAAATTAAATCGTTGTAACGTGTAACGAACACAAACAATAGGTCCTAGAAAATGTAAACTTGTAGTTTGCTTGCAATATTTTTATATTGAAACGTTGATGATGTTTTGGAGTGCCTTTCTACATTTTGCTTTTTTTTTTAATAACTGTTTGGTTAGAGCACCTGAAGCAGCATCTGAATGTATTGTGGAGTGCCAGTCTTCTATTGTGTGGCGTATCTAACTAACCGCGCCCTAACTGCGTATTTAACCACGTGCGATTCTCAAGTCCATCCGTGAGGTACTTCCACTTGTATAGTCTACGTGAACTACGTAAATAAATTTACTACACATGCGCAGTTCAAACGTACCTAAAAATACGCACGGAACTCGCCGCGAAAAAGGTCCTCTGAATACGACCCTAAGAGAGGAAAGTTACTCCTGGGCTAAACCCTGTTGATTGCAGGGGAGTCATATTTCATCTGTAGCAAACAGTATTTGAGTTGAGAGATAATGTTTGCTATCCAAGTCTAAATAACAAAGTAATAGCAACGCTGGTCAGTATTTGTGTGCAGTAAGCAATTCAAATATATCTCTCCATGCAAATAATATAATTCTTCTCTTAATATCAAGCTCCTTCTTCAGTCTGGATCCAGCCCTGTGGCAAACTGTATGCTGGAACTCTGTATACTAGCAGTCTCTGCATCAAAACTGGGGCTACATATACTTTTTCAGATAGTACAGTCTTTTTTATTGTGACTATTACATGCCCTGTAAAAAAGCATACTTCTATCTAAATGTATTCATAACATATCTAGAATTAAACTCTTTTTTGCTGATTATTGTAATTTCTGCTTTTGTATGTACATCATGTTAGAGGTATAACTACAGTTTGTGTAGCGTTTGTGAATGCTACAGGTCCTGGAGATGCGGTGGGGCTACAAAGCTACATGTATATCAACTGTATACTCATTGCCTACTTTATTCTCTAAAAACAGAGCAGTGGACCCTTTTGTCTATGCACATCATGGTCGAAGTAAAGAAGATGCCATTGCTGTATTCTTTTCAACGGACAGGGGGACAGAAGGACAGAGCTGCATCAGAAGTTCACTATTGGGCTATTAACAGCCTAGCTCCAGTCCTGTACATACACAGAATTACCAAAAATAGTTTGAGTTCTTATCTAAAGCAGCTTTTGCAGCTTTCCAAATCTTTTGGATCTATTATATATATATATATATATATATATATATATATATATACTTCCCAAAAGAGGTTGCTCAAATCAATCTATAAGGTAATTATACAGCAGGTGCACAAAGCAAGGGGAGTTTGCACAAAAAAACAAAACAAGGCCTGGCACTCTAGCCATTACCCAGCGACTAACCATAGTCTTCTATCTTTAAAATAAAAGTCAGAGAATTAGTTACAGATATCTACATGCATGTGTTTAGCCACCCGCTTATATATATAGTGTGTGTGTATGTGATTGTATTAATTATGTTTTATTACATAGTGTAAGGTAATCACTGTAATTGGTCTGTGACTGTGTGATGAGTTTGTAATTATCCCCTAGTAATCTTACCATGTCCCTACGCATACACAAATGACAACACGGGTAATAATTAGTATAGGTGATGAAACCAACAAGAAATCCAATATGTCAATTGTAAAAAAAAAACCTGGAATCATGACAAGTGTGACGCAGTGTTTACCAAAATATCAGCCAGGACATATGATAAAAAAGGACCAGCTTCAACTTGATTATAAAGAGAGCACAGACAAGACAATCAACAAGGACACACAGTGATAGAAAGATAAAGCATCAGATGTTTGCAGACAAGCTGTCTCAGCAGAAAAAAAGAGCTTTCAAGTCGCTGCTCTTGATATGTCAACAAGATCCTGACAGAACTTAGCTTTTTTGTCATTTAGCTTTGTGTTTTGTGTGCCTCTCCCTTGGTGCAGCATACGCACAAAATTAATGACCTGAAGCATATAAAAAAAAAAAAAAAGAAAGATGACAAAGAAATCCTTTCTTTTCAGGAATTCTATGATGCCGAAGCATTCTAATTTCTAAAGGACATAGGCTGTTGATTTATGCACAAGAGGATTTCTCTGTGGGTTCAAAATACAACAAATCTAATCTGATTGCACTTCAGGTTATGCCAGGGTTGCCGACTTTTAAAGCTTCCCTCCAGGAGAACCCGGAGGGAAGCCATAGACTTCTACAAGGGGGCGGGGCTTAATGACACGATTTAAGCAAATCGTGTCCTTAAGCCCCACCCCCCTGTTACTCACTCCTGTCATCAAGCCGCGCACATCCCTAGTAACACTAGGGATTACAGTAGTTATGCACTGCTGGCTGGGCTAGCGGGAGATTTGCCAGCTCTCCCGGGTTACTGGGAGAACTACCCAAATATCGGGCGTCTCCCGGACATTCAGGGAGAGTCGGCAACCCTGGGTTATACCTATAGGGGCTGATTCAGAGCTGCACTTACACCTTTTTTTAGGTGGAAGTGTAGACCTGAGCAATACCATGTTAAACTACAGAATTAGATTTAATAGGTAAAGTTTCTGAGCTCTATTTTATAGATTAAACAGAAAGCTGTGCAGTATTTCAGTTCTATGTGCAAAAGTAAAGTAATTTCCCTGCATGCAAACGAATTAAAATGAATTGGGCACACTTACTTTGTAAAATGGTTTGGCCGAGCTTTACACCTGCACCTGTTTCACCCTTACTCTCAGAATCTGAATTAGCCTCATAGGAGTAAGTAAGGGGGGAAGCAGACCTAGCAAGCAGTAAAGTATGACTCAGAGACTGAGCAGGAATTGAGCAGCTGCAGCTCTGAAACACTCAAATAAAACAGGTTTGCCGACTTTTGACAGCTTCCCTCCGGGAGATCATGGAGGGAAGCTAGGGATGCATGCAGGGGCGGGACTTAATGATGCAATTTATGCAAATATCATCATTAAGCCCCGCCCTGTCTAATACTTACCAGTTTTTTGCAGAGATAAGGATCGGGATGGGCCTTGATGGCGTAAATTGCATCATCAAGTCCCTCCCTGGCCCTAGCAACACTAGTATACTAGTGTTGCTAGGCAGGGGGGCATGAAAACCATGAAACCACAGGCCTCAAGTCACTTGCGGGAGATTTACAGGCTCTCCCGGGATACCGGGAGAACTGGATGAATTTCGGGAGTCTCCCGGACATAACCCTGAAATAAAATTATTCCAGGATTGGAAGGATATTAATTTAGATACAATTTGTTTAACTTTGTAGGATTTGAGAATAAGGAAAAAGTGATTAAATTAAGTAGAAAGAGAAAAAAAACCATAAAATGAATATTATATATAATAGTATATTTTCCAGGACGGTGAAAAGGCTGCACACAGCCTCTGGCTGCCATCCAATAATGTTTGTTTAGCTGTGATTTTTACAACACTTTTTACACAACTCATGTTATCATATTATCAGTCAATATACAGTAATTGAATGCAATTTCACAAATTCTATTGAATTTACATAAGAGATGTTTACAAAAGCAACAAGTTTTTCACAGTATTAGTAAAATGGAAGCAAATCATTATGACAAGCACTTAAAACACTTAAATAAAGTGATATGTTTAGGTAAATGATGATAATTCACGTGTCACATGTGCATTATTTCATCCATCATGACTTGTAGTAAGACAAGTTATTGTAGTAAGTTATTATTCACTAATAACGTATCACAAAATAGCTTTATCAGGTAACGTGAAGAAGCAGTAGTTTACTTGCCTACTATGGAGCTAATGCTAATTGAGATACATTACATATAGTGTAGCATATTTATACTGCACATGCCCAGATCAAAAACATATTCAAATGTGGCTATCCAGACAGGAACACAACTCACTGCCTGCACTGAAAGGGAAGGAAGGGTTAGACAGGTCTTATATTTACTATTAAAAGCAGAAGGGAAAACCAAGTGGGTTATTTGCAGTTTGGGGCTGATTCAGAGTTTTGTAGTATGGGCTAAACAGGTGCAAGTGTACTTCTTGGCAATGTAAGGGGTGCTAGTTAATTTTAATTCTATTGCATGTAGGAAAAATACTTAACTTTTTCTGAGTTGAGCTCAGAATCTCCATCTCTCAATTCTAATTCTGCTTTCACAATTTAAATTTGCCTCCTCATGCAGTATAACATGGTATTCAGGGGCGTTTTAAGAAGTGAGGGGGCAGGATTTGTACATGGACCCTCCTCCCCCCTTGACCTGAGACAGGGCTGTCCAGATTCGTGGACCTCAAAAGGGGTGGGGCCTAACTGCACTGTAAACCCTGCCCCTTTTTTGGCCTACGAATAGGGACAGTCCTAATGCAGGGGAAGA
>WWET01000709.1:459244-475127 GCA_011038615.1 Limnodynastes dumerilii
GGGGGTGAATAGACTTATTTCCCAATATTAATTTAATTAGCAAACTAAAAAATTTTAAAACCTAGGTCTATTTTACCCCTTCCTATTATTCTGTGTACACTGGGCAGCTTATTTCCTAATTTTTATTCAAATAGAAAACTAAGGGAATTAAAAACCTAGGTATCTATAGTTCTCCTTCTTATTATTCTGTGCACACTGAGAACTAGCAGGACCTGTTTAGGAAACTCGAGGAGGATTTGCTTAGCTGGAAGACCTTGATAAGCTCATAGCTGGGCAAGATACTCTCCCTAAACTCATAAACGACTTTATTATTTTAAGTTCCGGCCTTTCCTTTAACCAAGCTAGTGTCCCTCAAAAATGATGTCATACTTCAGATGGAACTCTAAACACCCCTGTCTTTGACTCTCACTTCTTAAGAAATCTGCTGGAGGGGGCAGATATTCCCAGATATAAAATTGTATTATTATGCATCACATCTTGGTCAGTTGGTTGCACTGACCACCCCCCCACCCCCTCTCTCGCTTGGGCTGATATTGAGGCATCATATTTACGTTTACGAGGCCTTTCTTTTCTATCAGGTCTCCCTAAACAGAGAGCACTCTCCTTAGCCGAAAAGTTACCAAGTCCAATACTTTCATTTATCATATGCAATAGGTGTAAACCCTACCTTGGGATCCCCTCCAACCCCCTTTATATCTCACTGTTATGGAACAACCTGGAGTTTCCGGCAGGCCCCTCCCATACATGTTCCCAAAAATGAGGCATTCCCTTCTAGTACCCTGTTCTTTCTATAAACTTATTAGGATATCTCCAATTGCGAAATATGCTAGCACATAACAGCATACAGAGCTATCTCTTTTAGAAACTTAGACCCACACCCCTGCATATTTTTCATACGTTTCGGGGTGTATAAATCCATACGAGAGAGAGGAGTGAACTCACCCTGTCTCTCTTCTCTCTCATTCATAAGAAGCGTGACTTGCCATATAGCAGCCTTAACACTTTAGGATAAGCGGTCCATCCGATCGCTAATCCGCGTGTAAGTGGGATACCCATTCTACACTGTAAAATGTAATTCTTCATCCTGCCAACCTGTGCGGGTGGAGGGGAAGAACAGCCCCTTTGCTCATAAAATCCATTGTACAGAACTTAGTTCCGTACTTTGCGTGCGTAAGTGGGCTCTCGTTCGGACCTGTCAATCTGGTTCTTAATGCTCCAATGAAGCGAGGTATGATTTCCTCATTGTATAAGCTCTTGCTAGATTATATATTAGATGGAGGAACCAGGTTGGAGACCTAGGAACTCCTCCGCCAAGAAGAGGTCTACTGGGGAACAATTAAAAGCATTAGCTACCTGCTCCATCTCCACTCGTATATAAGAATACGCAAACAAGGTATACTTCAGATGGTATAATACTTCTGACAAAGTAGTGAAAATGTTCTCTGATGGGTCTTCTGAATGCTGTTGAGGCTGTGAACTGATGGGCACATTCATTCATGTATGTTGGACATGTCCCCAGACTTCTAGGGCAGGATACAGCAGTATGTGGAATGTAAAACTTGATTAGTATTGTACAAATAACTGACCACATATTTGTGCAGTAAAGAGGATGTTTAGCTTACATATTTTATAGAAACACTTTTCTATGTACATGTTTAATTATTTAATACTTACATAGGATTCCCTATGATAAACAGAGTATTATGTATGTATGAATCTTAATAAGTTATATTTCTTAGGATACTGTAATTATTTTTATGTTCTTTTTAGATACAGGGTTTGACTTGTTTTTAGATGCAGTTTTGTTGGGAAACTGATCTGTTTTGAAGATTTCAATTTACAGAGCAATTTTCTTGGCAGCTTTCTACTGAGCACTGTATGAATTTTGATTTAAATCTTTCCATGACAGACACTCGTACTGTCTTTTCAATTAAGAGGGCAAGCACTAAATGAAACATCTTCAGGCAAGATCTTGCTTCACCTACTGTCTCTATGCAGTGGCTTGGGCATTGGACTTGATTTTCTCACTACACAGCTACAAGTAATATTGAAGAAAGCTGATTCTGGATAAGTAACAAATGTAAAAAAATACATCTTAAAAGTATTTGCTACAGCATTTAATGAATGTAACAATCACTTCAACACAACTTGTGAACACAATATACAATACAGCATCCAAAAACCACTAACCCTATCATTTTTACAGAAAGTAAAAAAAAACCCATGGAACTTTTCTATGTTATACACAAGATGGATACCACTTTTAAATATATTTTACACAATCATATGTGCTATATTTTTATTACATTGTACCAGAAAACTGTCAGGTAGCATAATTTGGGCACAAATAAATGTTCCATTCCAGGGATTTCTTTACATTAAACCGCTTTTTCTGTCACATTCTAATACCTTGCGTAGGTGATATGTGTTCTTTAGTAGTATTGTACATCACAAGCTCCTTGAAATGACACAATGATTTCCCTTAAGACTGGGAACCTCTTTCTAATACTTCATACAACTAACTTTATGAATGTGAGGTGATTTCAGTCATCTAGGTAATAAGAAAAAGTAAAAAATTGCAAGTAAGAGTTGCATCCTTTGATATAAGCACAGCAGGCCTTGGTGGAAGAGTATGACCGTATGTTGGCTCTGAGCATTAGTTTGTTTGGCGCATATTGGAAATCCATATAACATTTTACCCCTGTGACTTGTATTACCTTGGATTGACTTTGCTTGCGACAGTAACAAATCTAAAAAAAATGTACAGTTGGCGGATGACTTTGGTCTTTAATACACAGGTAAATCAGCTTCCATTACCTTAACTAAATTAAAGTGTGACTTGTTTCTCTGGCGATATAAATATTAATTGTGCTCTTGTAATCTGTACTTAGAAAAAATATATATATTTTAAAATGTGATGGGATGGGGAAGATAAGGGAGGGTTGCCGACTCTCCCAAGATATCTGGGAGACTCCTGAAAATTGGGCAGTTATCCCGGGAGAGCAGGCAAATCTCCCGCAAGTCCCACCCCCTGCCTTTCATTACAGCAATCCCTAGTGTTACTTGATGACGAGATTTTTGGCCTGCCCCGAAACACTATGAATTGTAGTAGTGATTGACAGGTGTCAGGATATAATAAAATATTATGTGCACAAATTAAATATCTGTATATAGCATGACCTCTGTTTGGCCAGGGTCTGGTGCTTCAGGGAAATACCTTGAATGTAGTGAGGCAAAAAAAGGTGGTCAGGTTAGGACCCTGTTGTAAAGGGATCAGTTTATTAGGGGGGTCATAAAAGCTAGATTTCTGAAGATCCTCTCCAGAACCCAAACTATCACATGTCACAAAGGTGGGGGCTGTCTGGAGAGGAGCAGGTTTTGGTCTTTAAAAAGTGTGTGTGATATATACACGGGGTCACTTCATGAGATCTTCTGGACGGAAGGAAGTGTTCCATATTCCCCAGCAATCTGCTAATCTCAGGCAGGGAAGGTTGCGTGTAAGTCTTTCTGTGTTTCCCCCTTTATTTTATAGGAAACTGTTTTGCATATTGTATGTCTATTTTGTTATTCTCTGTAACTAAGCATTGTGATTATTATCATATTAAATATCAATTAATAAGTTCATGTCTCTGTGTTCTTACGGATTCACGTGTCAGACCAGCTCGGTTATTAAACGCTACTGACGGGTAACAGAAGAGGTCATTCTGGGTTGATGATAATTCTGATAAAGCATAACGGTGTTTGATTTGGGTAAAGGAGAACCGAAGGCCTCCTGTGAATAGCCTTGGTGGTGGCAGTTCATTGGTAATAAGTCATATTTGGGGTGGGAGAAGGGGCATTAGTCATTGGAGAACAGACCAGGTGGCTGTTGTGATTAACCCCTTGAGCCCCAGATAAGTCACAAAAGCCTCAGGTGAGGTCAGGGTTGTGACAACAGGGGTGAGGCTTAATTACGCAATTTGTATACATTGTCATTAAGCTCCGCCTCCATACCGGCATCTATTTCTTCTCGCCAAGGTCTCCTGGAGGGAAGAAAGAGAAATTCATAGATCATAGAAAGAGAGATTCATAGATCCGTTTTTGCGCGTTCCATTCCGTTAGGCACGTTTGTGTGAATTGCACTTGGGGACATACGTATGGAGGGGCATGGTTGAAATCTGTATGGACAAGGTTACGTGAAAGTGGGGGGGGGCATTTAAATGACCATTTGAGGGTGCGGTTAGTTACATATGCAGGTACGTAAGTATTATACGCACCTAAATGCACACGTAGAGATAAAGGTGCTCTATGGAGGCGGAAGTCAACGAAAACCCGTCCGTGTGAGGGGAGTGTCATGGGTGTTTCATTGCAATGTGCATGTGTATAATTGCGTACCTTTAACTAACAGATCTGTGAATACGGCCCATCAACTCCTGAGTTAAGATGAGGCCGCAATAGTATTTCTGCAATCAGTCCATGGAAGGGTTAACACATATAAGGTCATTTAAAATCATTACTTGTAACACTGATTTTCTGTAACCAGACTGAATATAATCTATTTGCACTTTTTTCTAAAATAACCACAAATCTAAATAAGTGGTATCATTATTGGTAAGTTATACATATAAGAGACACCTGCTTATTAAGCAGCTGGCAGTGGGAAGACATACACATAGTATTGCATTTCTTCACCATTATTGCCAATAAGTAAAACATGTTACAAGGCCTTGATGCACTCCCTGAGAATACTTACTGTCACCTTACTTGCTCTTCCTCTGTATGACACTGAATCCATATGGTCACAAGCAGAGTTTTCTCTATTCTGTCTTAATTAAACCAGCTTCATTAAAATTTTTCAGGCTGTTTTAAGGTCCAAGAGCAGGCCTTAAGCTTGACTAATAATGAGCTGAATTTTAAAGCCAATTAAAGCCAAACTAATTCAAGGTCATGGTCTGGACGTCTATTAGATGGGCATCTAACAGAATTGATTACAAAAGTTTTCTTTGGGGAGTACCAAAAATTAATATGATCTAAATAACTGAAAATACTAATTCTGGTTAATATCTGATTAATACAAACAATGGGGTAGATCCAGACCTAAGTGCTGGTTACGGTTCTCTGCGTAGCAAATTTAAGCTAGCGTATTTTCTATGCACTCCATCTCTATGCACTCCACTTCTTATGCTAGCCAAACCCTACCTTAACTTTTCAAAGCGTAAGTACTGACGTACGTAATGAATTTACGCAACGGCCTAACCCGTCCCATACTGTCTAAATGAAATGCCTCCCTTCGCCTACAAAGCGAAACTAAGGGTTTGGTATGGATGCCCCCGCCCCTTAGTTCGTAGTTACGCTGATGGTACGTACATTCAGGGTTACGCGGCGTAACATCTGCCATGCGCATGCGCAGTAAATACAAATCTGCGATTTTACGGCAGCGGCTAGCGGAAAATCACTAGCGTACGTAGCTCAGTATCTGGCCCAATATTTGTATAGATAAACACAAAAAAAATGATGTTGCCCACTGCAAACAATAAACAGACAGGAGACTTTTTCTGCAATATATGAGATAAACGATATGCTAGCTTAGCACATAAAAGAAGTTGGTCTCATGTGTCTATGGGCCTGATCCAGACCTACCCTTGGGTGCATTTTTACGACGGTTGTAAGCGTAAAAACGGACATTTGTACTTACGGCGCATGCTTGGGGCAGATGTTACACTCATGTTACGCTACAAAAGTCTGAGCGTGTGGGCCTTGAGCGTACCAGCCCTACGAAAGCCGTAAATACGCACTGAGGGCGGGGTGAGCCATTTAAATTGTACAGTATGGGCGTGCTAAGCATCGTAACAAGGAGCATTATGATGGCCGCGGCTACGAGTGGAAAAGTTAGGGTAGGGTTTGCTCAGCGTAAGACGGCAAAAGTAAGTACAAACAGGGGGAGTGCATTGGAGGTACGCTGGCGTAAATACGCTACACACATGAGCGTTTCATGATCGTAGGTCTGGATCAGGCCCTATGTGATGGTGAAAAGGACAACAGTGTCCTAAGTGCATTCAGTAGAAAGTCCTTGCAGCACCCTGGAGAGTACCTATTTTATGATCAGTAAACTATGTATTGGCCTAGATGATCAATCCCTTGACAAAACCACATCATTTCTACTTAAAGACCTTTTACATACTCCTCCCCCATATCAGAGATTCAGCTCTTCATGATCAGTTAGGAACTAGAGCTTCATACGGCACAGTAACAAAGACATTACAGGTAAAAGTGTAGGTGTTCACTGAACCTGTTCCTAAACATCTTTCAAGTTAATAGAGAATGTAAAATTGAAAATAAATGATTTTCGATCGTATATAGTTGCAAAAGATAAATAAATATTTCATGAGCATGCTCACTTACAATAGAAAGATACAGACATTTAAAATATAGCAGGCAGTAGCGTAGAATGTAAGGGAAACACTCAACGAGGCACGGAGTCTAACCAGAGGGCAGGTGTTCACTGAAGCCCCTGATGGCAGACCCCAGGGGGGGAATAAGGAAAGACTCTCACTGGTGGTAAAAAAGGGAAAACACATGATGGACCATTATTTGTTTATTTATTTATTAACAGGTTTTTAGATAGTGCCAGCAGATTACGTAGCACTTTACAATTTTAACAATCATTATAACAGGACTGGGTGGTAACACACAAGCCCACAAGCTTACACTCTATAGGATATTGGGGATTGATACATAACGCCTAGTGATCTATATCACACATTGGACCAGCCAGCTTGTATGGTAAAAGTGCTCAGTGCTCTGTATGATCCAGTCACACAAAGCAAAAAAGTAAAAGTACCGCAACAGAACAAATTGTATGTTATTAAGGTGAGGACCTGTACTCCCTAAATCTGGGAGGTGCTACCCTGTATTTTCAATAGTCAAACACATGGAAAAAAAAGTCCAGATAGAACCTGGGCTACAAAGAAAAAATACTTAAAGGTGCACTAGCCTTCACAATCACCAAAATAGTATGCCTCAGACACATTTGTAAGCATGAAGTTAAAAAGTTACATTTTATTTAGGAAACACATCTAAAAAGACATTGTATCAGTCTATTAGGCGAATATTTTAACAAAGTAACCAAGACTCATTTGCATTAATAGCGTTGGTATCAGACAAAAAGGTGCAAAAAGTGGCTTAGCAAATGTCAAATACAAGGTGCCAACATGCATGTTATATTCCAGGCTCACAGAGACCCGCTATACTAATTCAGTCAAAAACGCTTACCCTGATCGTGTAACTACCGGCCTCACGGCCTGCGCTTCACCCTGCCGGGCAGTAAACTGTCCCTCCCTAGTCTGCTGTAATGTTCGGGTTTCAGTGAGACATAGAGCAGGAGAGTTACAGACAAAAAGTGCACCATAAGCTGATGAGAGTCTCGGGAAAGGAAGCGCTTCCTCCTGTGCGCACGGGGGAAGCGCCAAATTCTGGTCCGACGTACGTTTCGCCAATGGGATCGGCTTTGTCAAGGATCTGTATTCAGGTGAGACGTAACGGTATTTATGTAGCAGTGCGCCAATCAGCGCCTATGTGCCGTGAAGTCTGAAATCAATTTACCAAATCACCTGTATAGATGCGTCTGAGGACAACATATGTGAAAACAAAAGACAGTCAGAAAAAATATTACATACTGGTCATACAGTTTAATAGATATATGGACATTTGAATGTATAGCAAATGATAATAATATTATACAAATTGCTATTACTAGAAGGGCCAAATAGAAGACATATCTCTAGATAAAAGGAGTAAGACAGATAGAAAACTGCCAAATTACGAAATAGGGGAAAAAAAATCCAGTCACACAACAGTGTTAGTAGCAAAACTAAGGGGAAATTTTAATATGGAGAGAAAGTGACCAATTTTGTTGTAATCATGAAAGGCGATCCAGATATCATAGTACTTGTAAATAGGCTAGACAAATATTAGGAAGTAAGTTGAGGAATTTGGTAAGCTTGTCTGAAGAGGTGAGTTTTAAGAGAGCACTTTGTATAGTAGAGGATAGTCTTAGTGGACGAGGAAGGTTATTCCAGAGAGTGGGTGTAGCCCGTGAGAAGTCCTGTAGCTGGTAATCAGATAGTGTAGAGGAGAGCTGTATGTCCTGTGAAGGTCTGAGAGAGTGAGCTGGGATATATCTTGAGATGAGTGAGGAAATGTATGTGGGTGCAGTCTTGTTGATGGCTTTGTTGGTTAGCAGAAGGATTTTGTATTTGATTCTGTAAAACACAGGTAACTAATGTAAAAACGGAGATGATTAGTGGATGAATGAGAGTTTTTTCAGTGTCTTGTGTGAGATATTTGCGTATTCTGGAAATGTTTTTTAGATGTATGTAACAGGATCTAGGGATAGATTGTGTGTGGGAAACAAAGGACAGTTCAGAGTCAAAGGTAATACCTAAGCATCAAGCTTTAGGAGTAGGGATTATTTCAGCGTTGTTGACAGAAATAGAGAGACCAGGTGGGTGATTTCTATTAGCAGGTGGAAATATTATTAGTACAGTTCTAGATAAATTAAGTTTGAGATGGTAGGAGGACATCCAAGATGAGATGACAGAGGCATTCAGTTACACAGGCCAACACAGTTGGTGAGCGATCAGGAGTGGATAAGTAGATGTGTCTATGACCTGCATAGAGATGATACTGAAATCCAAATGACTTTATTAGCTGTTCAAGGGAAGTTGTATAGATAGAAAATAGTAATGAACCCAACACTGAGCCTTGCTGTATTCCAACAGATTGAGCAAGAGCAGGAGAGTTAGATCCAGAAAAGCAATCACTTAAAGAGTGATTGGTTAAGTAGGATGTGAACCAGGAAAGAGCTGTGTCCTGAATACCTAGGGGTTGTAACATTTGTATGAGAAGAGTGGTCAACAGTATCAAAAGCAGCAGAAAGATGAAGGCAAACCAACAAACAGAGGCAACTCAGGCACTCAGGAAGGGACCCACTCAGGAAGGGGGATGGGGCATTAACATGCTGTGTTGGGCACAGGATGACAGGGCATGCTGATGCTTGTGGTTTTTCAAGCACCAGCATCCCTGGCATCCTTAGGCATACTGGTGCTTGTAGCACTACAAGCATTAGCATCCCTGTATTGAAGATTTTTAGATTTTTTTTTTTTCTTGGGTTAAAATTCCCAGGTTTTCTAGGGTGGTGATGTGAAAGCAGTATAACAGGGGTAGGAGCCTGTAGTGTCCACTGTAGTAGTTATGCTATTGTTCCCAAATTGCTGCATTAAATGAAACATCAAATACATTACATGTCAGAATTGTTGTTCAAATGTGTGTAGTATACATATAAAAAGGTTGCTTTGGAGAACAAAAGTGTACAACAAAAATTGCGTTATTTTGCAGTAGTGGAAAACATTTCAAATCTTAAAGAAGCAATTTTGCAAAATTTATACACAACAGGAGTCTGTGAAAATAAAATTCTGCCTTTGCAGCAATGCTTAGAAGCTGTCTTTCCTATGTTCTGCGCTTTCTCTGTGTACTGTACCTACACAAAACTCACAAATTGTAATTGAAAGTTAATTGTTGTTACCAGCTGAGTTGCAACACATTCTGTTTAATTTCCAATTAGCTGGTTTGTGAAAAGATTTCCTCTTGCATACCGATTGGTCCTATCTCCCCTCTATTTCAGATGCTGATTTTTAGCCAGCAACAATTTAATTAGCATATTTTAATTAAGTCTCTTAGATGCGGTGCAAATTGAGTAATCTGACTGGGGGAGAAATCTCTCATTTATTTGGATTTGCTGGTGAAGTGAGTTGATAAAACTTGCATTCTATGGAAATGAACAGTTATATATTGTTAGATTCCACTGTAACATCATTTAATATTTCCTTTTGTGTGTTTAGTGCTCAATAAAAGAACGTTGAGAGCACTGTGAAAAGCAAACTATGATTTATTTTATACTTGTGCCATATAGGTAATTGTAGCAGAATTCCCTAAAGCAATGCAACCTTACCTTGACTTATTATTGTCATGCTCTCCCTCCTTTTATTGACAGCAAAACCTCAGCTTCTTGGTTTGTGTAGTAGCTTATTCATCATACTGAGTAATATTGTTACAATGTAAGATACTTAACATTCAACAACAATGCAGTTCATATTCAAAGTTCAGAGTTTTTATTACTTGTATCTTTTTTTTTTTTTAGCTTTGTGAAGCTTTTTAATGCTTTTTATTGCATTACTCTGGTAACAGGTAGTATTCTGTATATTATCTGCTCAGCAATGGCAATGCCACCCCAAAATCTTTAGCCACATGTTACATTAGACAGAATGTGCCACTTTCTACTAATGCATATGCTGCAATAAAAACCAGACACAACTTGGTCAGTGTAGGAATCATGCCTCTATGGAATATCACAAGCAACTCCTTTTCTGCTGGTGAAAAGGTTCTCCCAGTTTTGAAAGTTGGGCTAATTAACAATATTTTGACCCTAGACGTGGCAACATTGTCTGGAAACTGGTGCTTTTATAATTATCAAGTGTCTTTAAGGTTTTTGCCTATTTTACTCGTCAAGCTCCTGTCTAGGTGTTACACGACTTTAAACTGTCCTTTGTACCACACATAAAATCTCTTTTTAAATCCTATTAAATACACTTAAAAAACATTTCCAGAATACGAAAATATCTCTCACAAGACACTGCTAAAACTTTCATTCATGCACTAATCATCTCAAACATTGATTACTGCAATGTTCTCCTTATTGGATTCCCACAATATAAAGTTACCCCTATACAGTTCATTTTGCATGCAGCAGCAAGACTTATTTTCCTTGCAAAACATTCATCTAGAGCTAGTCCACTCTGTCAGACTCTACATTGGTTGCCTGTATACTACAGAATCAAATACAAAATCCTCTTGTTAACCTATAAACCAATAAACAACACTGCACCTGCATACATATCCTCACTTGTCTTTGTGACTGGATAATACAGAGAACTGAGGACTTTTACCATACAACCTGGCTGCTCCATTGTGTGATATATAGCACTTGTTTTTATGTATTAAACCCACTGTCCTATATAGTGTAAGCTTGTGAGCAGGACCCTCTCATACAAACAGTCTGCCTGTTACTACCTAGTTTTGTTAATAATAAATGTTAAAATTGTAAATCATAATGTAATATGCTGGTTCTATATAAACACCTGTTGTTATTAATAATAATAATAATAATAATAATAATAATTTTACCAAAATAATGATATGATACATAATGTAAACTATTTTAAAGCAATCCATAAAAGTCATAATTCACAGTTTACTAAATAAAGAAAAATCATATATTTTCTGTTGTTGATTAATTGTAAAATAAATACATAAATAAATAAATACATAAATAAATAAATAAATGTAAGGCCCAGAAAAATCTTCATCAAGTAAGTAGTCATATTTAAACTACAAAACATAATGTAACTAGCACTGAAAAATGATTATTATTATTTTTATTATCTGTCCAGTGTCAGAAAGACACTACATTCCTCTGCAGTAATATATTGCATCAATATCCTGCTTTCAGTGTGAGGCTGGGTATTGTAGGAACACTATTGTTTTGCAACTGCTCTGCTTGAACTGTACAGGTCCCAATTCTAGTTTTCATTATAGCAGCGTGTTAGCCACACTTCTGTCTCTTCACTACAGTACAAAGCTGTCCAGGTTGTCTGCCAGTGTTCTAAGTATGCAGACTTTATGTCAGGGTTGCCGACTCTCCCGGAATGTCCAGGAGACTCCCGAAATTCGGGCAGTACTCCCGGTATCCCGGGAGAGCCAGCAAATCTCCCGCAAGTGACTTGAGGCCCGTGGTTTCACTGAAACCACAGCCTCAAGTCCTGCCCCCCTGCCTAACAACACTAGTATACTAGTGTTGCTAGGCACAGGAAGGGACTTGATGACGCAATTTGCGGCATCAAGCCCCGTCCCGACCCCTATTCCAAGAAAAAACGAGTCCGTATAAGCCAGGGGGCGGAGCCTAATGGACGCGATTTGCATAACCCGCGTCATTAGGCTCCGCCCCTGCATGCGTCGCTAGCTTCTCTCCGGGATCTCCCGGAGAGAAGCTGCCAAAAGTCGGCAACCATGCTTTATGTGTTCATTTTAATTATCCTTCCATACAGACAAAGCTGCATGCAGGTTTTAGACAACAGATTGTGCATGTAAACTTTGTTGCATTAAATCTATAAGATCTAGTTACTGTAGGTATTTAGAATTTTTTGTGACACAGCAAGGAAGGTCAGTAAAAATGAGCTCTCGCCATCCTTTTATCTTACTATGGTAATCTTATTCTAGTAAATGAAAGTGTAATTTCAATGCTGCTTCACAGAACAAACCTAAACTGCCTTTAAAATATCTTCACTTTGCCAAACCCAGTGCAATTGTCTGTACAAATGCTGCTTCTGTATGAATACAGCCATCTTTCTCAGCCATTTTATACTTAAAAAGGAGGGGGTAAAGCAGGGAACTGTTCTGCCTTTCTTTGCTCTCTTTAGTTGTCTCCCTGGATTACTGTGAATTAGGGTGATTTCTCCTGGCACTCAAACACTGCCTTACAGTGCACAGAGAGAAATCTAAAAATAAAATGCATTGTGCTCCATTGTTTAGATTCAGATTTGGCTCTAAAACCTATATAAATTACAATGAGAAAATAAAACCTTACACAGCACTGAACCCAGAGTTTGAAAATAAGAAGTTACATCTGGGAGATGTCCAAGGGCCAGATTTACTAAACTGCGGGATTGGAAAAGTGGAGATGTTGCCCATGGCAGCCAATCAGATTCTAGATGACATTCTCTAGTATGTAATAGGAAAGTGATAGCTAGAATTTGATTGGTTGCTATAGGCAACATCTCCACTTATCCAAACTCGCAGCTTATTAAATCCTGCCCCAAGTCCTAGCCTATGCAAATAAATAACTACTCCCCTTAAAATGTATTGTGGTTTTGGCTAGGTGTAACTTTCCACCTGATTCCCTTATCTTCAGACTCCTGTCTTGTCCATAATTATTCCAGAGATAGTTACACAGTGCTATGGCTTCTGATGGTGCATGATGATCTTTTCAAACATTGGTCAGGAAACCGGGGTAAATTACCCCAAATGGGATAAAAATGAAATTCCTGGGGGTAATGGACAGTTGCACTGGCGAGACACAGCCGGGCATGCACATGAATCTATAGGCTGTGTCTCGGCAGCGCGACCGTCCATTACCCCCAGCAGGGCTTTTTTTCCCATCGGACTCTCCGGTACCTATTCTGGAGTCACAGCACCTGCCTCGCACCCGCTGTGACTCCAGAAAAAGGTACAAGACTTAGAATGCAGGGAGCACACCGCGGATGTGAGACCAAGGAGAGGGTAAGTGGATTTGGCTGCAATTGGGGGCTGTAATAAGCACTGAAACTATATGATGGGGCTGCACTAAGGACTGCAACTGTATGAGGGGGCTGCACTAAGGACTGAAACTATATGAGGGGCTGTAATAAAGAATGAAACTATATGAGGGGCTGCACTAAAGACTGAAACTATATGAGGGGCTGTAATAAGGACTGAAATTATATGAGGGGCAGTAATAAGGACTGAAACTATAAGAGGGGCTGTAATAAGGACTGAAACTATATGAGGGGCTGCACTAAGGACTGAAACGATATGAGGGGCTGCAATAAGGAATGAAACTATATGAGGGAGCTGCAATAAGGGCTGATGAGGGGTGAGTTCCTGCACCTTTTTTTTTTTACAAAAAAGCACTGACCCCCAGGAATTTCTTTTTTATTTACGGCTGTGTTACAATACTGTAGTGTACAAGGACCTGACGCAGTGCAGTGCGTCAGGCCCTTGTGTATAACACGCTTCCCTGCGTGGTTTCTGTACTTTCAAATCAAGGGGGTAACGTCGGCCTGACCCCTTTTAAAACAATAGGTCTTCACCTATAGAAAGCCATTGTTTCCTTAGAGATGTCCTCACTGGTACTTGGAGCCAGAAGTTCAGACAACAAAGTAAGGAGGTATGGAGTCACACACTCAAAAAGTGCTCTTTTAGTATCCAGAATTAGGAGATGGTTAAAGAGTCTACATGGACATAGTGGAATTCCAGTTTCAAGACCACAGTAAAAGACATTGGTCCAAACGTGTTATGGTTAGAATTTTACTTTACACAGGTGCTATAAGGATCATTTGTCCAAAAATATTACATTGATATATGACTATATTTTATGTAACAACAGTCATATTCGGAAAATATATGTGTATAGTATTTTCCATTAGGTAGGAGACACTTTAAATATAGTTTAATATAAGAGAGACGGAGATGTGATGTAAGAGGGGTGTAGATTGGGTCCAGACTATACTATATATACTATACTATATGAAGTAACATTATTTTGTTGCCTGCTTTAACCGTACAGTAAGGGGCTGGATTTAGCACTTATGTACAATTATCGTGTCCGCACGTTAAAACTTTCATGTGGACAAGATAAGGAACTTCCTACAAGAGTGGGGGATTGGCCTTTCCACTCATGTACGGAACTTACAAGCAGCCGAACGTCCGGTAAAGCTGAACCCTGCCCTTTATTTCTATCCTCTTCTCTTCCAATATTTCAAGAAGAAACAGCTGCTCTTTAACAACTCCTCCCATAACTGCCCCTCTCCCCTCTTTTCTAAATATTTGGAGCTGATAACATGAAAGGGGAATATTCATCAGAGATTTCTATGAAGATTAAAGCAGGAATTTTATAGAAATGACACAGATTACCAGTGTTTTGGCATTTATCGCCCATGTTACCACATTAACCACAAGAACCTAGCTCTCTGTACTCATCTGCTGTTATCTTTACAGCAGCAATATTACTGATTTTAAATAGAATTTGTTCTAACAATGCTCTTCCTGAGTTTCACATACTAAGATACAGTGGAGCCAAGCGCTTCTTAGTACTACTTCCTAGTATTCCTGATTCCTAGTACACATTGGGCCTGATCCAGCGCTACGAAAATTCGCAACGACGGGCGAATGCGAACGTACGCTCGTCGTATCAAACTACACGCCCCTAGCACTCCCATAGTAAAGTGGATCAGGCCCATTGTCCCATCCATGCTTCTTACTGTGACTGAGATACCTACCTCATAATCCTGCTGTACGGTACCTCCATCCCTTCCACACTGAAGCAAACCATTGTCTGTTCATAGTTATATAAAGATACTGTAAAACAAAAACATTATGCTTAGGACTGCTTAATGTAGTATGAGAGACTATTACTGCAATCCTGGTACAGTAATAAAAGATTGCCCACCCAAAATACTATTATAAAATACATTTAAAAAACAATAACAGTGCTACAGCCTATTTAATTTCACAGAAACTGTGTTAAATAAAGCAATTACAACAAACAAACTTTTATAATCTTATAATATACTCTGTATGTAATTAATTCCAGCGCGCAGGATGATCCATTCAAGCTATTGCATTGTAGTTCTCCTTACTCTGTTTTAGAGTGTCTGTCTTGTCACATTTGGATTAGCCATACCAAAGTCCATACACATTCATAATATTACATTTATGTACATATGTACATGATAATGGTGATAATATTTACAGAGCTCTTTTCTGATGCTAGTTATGTAAAAGTGAGTTGTTTTAATGTTAATTCCACCCTATATATTATGCAAATTAGCATCTAGGAACAGTTAACAAAAACGGGCCTGTGATAAGTAGCTAGGAGTAGTTTATAAAAATACCAGATATAACTCCTAAATATATTCCGATACATAGTTAATTGCATCATTTAAATTCGGCTTGGCATTAGAGGCAACATTAAAAACAAGCTATAAAAACTAAATGAGAATATGTTCAAGGGATTACTTTTTACTAAATTTAT
>WWET01000709.1:494104-508183 GCA_011038615.1 Limnodynastes dumerilii
ATACATATATATATATTCAATCTAATTTCTCTTTTCATTGGTGCTTCCTTATGCGACTTACGGAACAGCGTCTGTTTGCGCCGAGTGAGTACGGTGTATGCGCAACAATTTCACTGCATTGCCGGAACTTCATTAGCAAATGAAGCGCGACGATGCTGCCCCTTCTAACACGGGACATTGAGGTCCCGCTCAACGAAGGGGCATCTCTATAAATCTGGTAAACGCAGTGTCCAGGCTCGCTGCAATTATAAGCGAGTCTGGACCACTATCGTTCACCAGCTTTACAGAATGCCTATCAGGTTCCTTCTCACTCTTTTTGTCACAATTTTTTGGAGGTGTAGACCCTCCTGGAACCCAGATAGGCAGCAGATTTAAAGTGCAGCCTCTCCCCATCCCCCCTTTTTTTCCATAGATTTACAGGATGCTCTATAAATAAGGCCCATAGAGAGGGAAGGTACGTAATAGATATGGCTAGTTTATGAATTACGTTTCATAGGTTATTGGTGTAGTTGGTGTACTTGCAGTAATACAACTGCTTTTAACATTTTTTTAACATGTGTTAAACTTGGATAATGATGTATCTTTAAGACTGAGATCATTTTGGTCAATTAAGATTTTTCATTTGAGATAGTTTGTGTTCCACTTAATGCAACAACGATTTCATGGTCTCATAGTATATAAACGCCTTAGATATCTATTGATAGAGTCTCAGTTCCCTGTGTGTGTCTCACACAATTTTGTCTCTATAAAAAGACTTAGCATGCAGGCAGATGCATAACTTAATAAAAGGATTATATTTTATTTAAGTAATGAAAAGATATGTGTATTTATGTAATTAAGGCATGAAAAATACCAACTTGGGCTTTTCAGAATCTATAAAAAAATACTCTCTTCACTGGTTTATTGTCACAACATATCTTAATAGCATTCCCTGCCTGTTTAGCTATATTTACCCAAGCATAAATTCTCCTATTACCAACAGCAGCGCTGCCGTATAAATTTAAGATAACGCTCAGCTGAACACTTTGTTTTCATAATGGCTATTTGTGAACGTCGTCTTCCCAGCAAAGATATTTTTTTCACTGCAGTTTTTTCTTTCTTTTGTAGCAAAATACTGGCTGACAGATACTGGAGAGGTTTCATTTGCATGTTTAGCTGAATATTATCTGAAAAATAGAGGAGTTTAACTATTTCCCGTCAGACAGTTGTAGAGACAATGGGGAAACTTAGCACACTTTCTCTCTCTGCATGACATGTTTCCCTAAGCTAACGCTTGCATGCAAGCAATTTCAGGCATCATGTCACAGACAGTCTAAAGGATGCCCATCAACCTAGAAGTGACCAAGTGTGCTGTACTCCTCAGTCCTACCATAATCCCTTCTTGAGCATACGGCTCAAGCAGCCAGTGACTCATTTATCTTGATTGATCCACTTCACTTGTTCTTGAGCCAAGATTTTCTTAAGAACCTGGTCTGCATTGCTAGAGGATTAGACTGAGCATTTTAGCTTTGTATTGTCTAGTTCCATACACCCACAAAGAACAAATAACTGGCATATGGTGAAAGCGGATTCTGAAATCTATGCTTTGTCCAGATCTTCCAAAGTAAATAAAATATGGGGAGATAATTGCCAGTTGTACAGTTCCTCTTTCGTTTGTGGGTTTAAAAGAGATCAAAATCTAGCTAATACTGGAGATTTTTTGCACATAAATATCTTTTGATTATTAGTTTTATATAATCTTAAAGTGAAATATGAAGTATGGAATATTCTGTAGGATAGTTATTTGAAACCCATAGAATCCTTTGAAAGGGTAATAGGATTCCCAGGATTGCAGACTTTGCCTTTGTTACTATTTGGATCTTGGGCTGTATTCAGAGATCCGTTTTTTTAAAGTACGCAATTATACGCATGCACGTAGCAAGGCAACACCCACCAACACCCATGACACTCCCCTGTCCCGGCCATGCAATCGTAGACTTACACCTCCATAGACCACTCTTTAAGTGTGTACTTACGTGTCTCCGTCCATGCGATTCAGTATTGCCGCGCCCTCAAGCATTCATTTAAATGCCTCGCCCCACCCACCTTTGTGTCAATTTTCAAGTACATATTTCTACGCCGCCCATCCGTACGTATGTCCCCAAGTGCGATCCCATGTCCGTGCCTAAAGCACATACGTGCGTATATTTTACATAACTTACGTAAATAAAGTTACTACGCATGCGCAGTTAAAATGTACCTAAAAATACGCACACAACTCCACGTGAAAACGGTCCCTTATCTGTATCAGTAATAGGAAAGAGGGAGAAATTGTGATTGATCTTGCATAAAGAGGACACTGAAATTCTGATTTGTCATTGTTCCCAGAGGAATTTTAATTTCAGTAAAAACCCAGAGTTAAAGGACACAACACAAGACAATTTTTTATCAACTATAGTATTTAAGCAAAATACATAAATAATACTTAGCTTCAGCTGGTAGTTATAGCTTGATAATGATCAACAAGTTTCCAGTAGCCACTATCTCAATTTTTGTCAAGCTGGAAAGATCAGGTGTCCCTTCTACAGTCAGTCCTGTATGAGACTTGGGAGCTGACCTTGTCCTATATACTCCGAAAACACAGAGCTGGAACTTTATACCTTATTAGGTTTTAATCATGTTTTAAGCAAGTTGTTTGGTATTCCTAATTTCTACATTCCATATATGTGCAGAATGAGCTTGTATTGCATAATGTTAGTATTATGTACCCTTTGTTAGTACCAAGCATGTCCTTGGCCTTGAACGTCTGGTTCTACACAGTATTAATAACATGTTTGCATAATAGCACATAAAAAAAAATGGAGAACGGCAGCCATCTTAGGCTGCCTGGTCTCAGTCATATAAAACACTCATTTGTACTTATATTGCCTCCCACTACTTTGTAGATGGTCATGAAACCGTGAACCAGAGCTTCTTTATAGCATAGCAGCCAACTGTTACAGTTCTGGGGGTCATCAGACCTTAGTCAAAATGTAGGTTTGGATCCATGAAAAGCTTGTTTTTCATGATTTGCCAATATTCAGTGTTAGGCTACAAAGTTTACTGAGGTATGTTAGGCTCAAATAACTGTATCCGAAACCTAAAACAGGTTTGTTGAAGGATGCCCTTATTTTTTGCTGCAATTTTCTTTCTTTTATGTCAGTTAGTAATTAAATATTTTGAAGTGAAAATTGTGTAACATATACCATGTACCCTAATGTGGTATGACTTTGACTGCTCCAAACTAAAAAACCTATGGCGCTATGGGTGAAAGCAGCTGTAGGGGAGTAGTTGCCACACTCCCAAATGCACAAGAAATAAAAAGGAAAAATACAGCGCTATAATATTGAATTAAATTTGAATAAAGTTTTATGGTATATTATTATACTATTTGTGGCTCTGATAAGCACAATATAAACGGCAGACCTGGATTAAAACTGTTTAATACACATCAAAAACCATTAATGGAGGCGATTGATTCCACCTACCGATTTGATATTTACACCTGCTCTATTGCCAACAATAATCCATCCAGTACCCAATTTCTTTCTCACTTATTTGCATTAGTGAGAGCTAACAGCACAATTCTTAAAATGATATTCATTGTGAAATTGTTCATACTGATTTGCTGTTATTGCGGGAATATATGTACCAATCCTTTATATGTCTATGATATTAATGTGGTAATTTTTATATAAGATTTTTTTGATGTGTATTAAACAGTTTTAATCCAGGTCTGCCGTTTATCTTGTGCTTATCAGAGCCACAAATAGTATAATAATATACCATACTACTTTATTCAAATTTATTTCAATATTATAGCGCTGTATTTTTCCTTTTTATAACTTTGACTGGTGGCAAAACAGTTGGTGACAGTCTTTTGCCTTGTTTTGATCCAGCTGGTACGTTACAGCTCAGAGGGATTGCTGCAGCTGGGTCCCCTTGGTTCAACGGCCTTCTTACCTGATACTAAGTGTCTGATTGATGATGGTAAAGGAAGAATCCCCACTCTAAGGAAATGTGAAGATATCCCAAGGCCAACTCAAAGACTCTGGGATTTTACACAGGTTCGTACTGTGAATGCCTTATATATGTATTAGAACAGTTTAATTAATGTTATACCTTTAGACAGAAGTTGGACTATGTATATGTTATATATATATGACAGCTATATTTGGCCTAATTTATAAAAACATGTTCAGTTCACACTTGACAAAAATGTACAAAGCCTTTACAATTAATAAGCATGCAGAGATCAGTGCCGTTTCTAGACCTAGCAGAGCCCAGTGCGGGAAAAAATTCTGCAACCCCCCCCCCCATCCAGCCTTTTATTTCCATCCCCTTGTATGTGCCCAGTTATCCACTTCTGCCAAGTGCTGTGTGGCCAGCCTCCATTTGTGCCCCTTATATGTGTCCATTCTTCTTTTGTGTCCCCTTTATATGTATTCAGCCTCCTTTTGTGTCCCCTTATATGTGCCAGCCTCCTTTTGTGTCCCTTTATATATGTCAGCATCCTTTTGTGCCCCCTTATATGTAACAGCCTCCTTTTGTGCCCCCTTATATATGTTCAGCCTCCCTATGTGCCCCCTTATATAGATTAGCCTCCTTTTGTGCCTCTTTATATATGTTCAGCCTCCTTGTATGTCCCCTTAAATGTATTAGCCTCCTTTTGTGCACCCTGAAATAACTTTTTTAAAATTAAAAACCTATTAGTAAACTTACTTACCTTATCCCTCTTGCTCCTTCCTCTGCGGCGCAGCCAGTTCTTGTATGAATAGTACTGGGTATACAGAGCCATGGTCTATGTGACCGAGGCCCAGGGAAGGGCTGGGGGACCTAAAGGGGGATTAGTCATCTAGGGACGTCCCCCATGAGATAGCATAGCTCGCGTACCCCTAGAAACAGCTCTGGCGTAGATTTGGAAAAATGTTAAACAATCCTTACAAGGTGCACTTTCAGCTTCACAATGTAACATTTTAGGCCTAATCCAGGCCTAAGGGGAACTTAAGGTAGGGTTCTGGACAAATAAGTGAGAGGGACACAAATTAATTTCTGTAAGTCTGGAGTGAACTCCCCTCTCACATACTGTGTTCTGGACCCTTAAAGTGTTTAGAAACCTACGTTTAGTTCTCCACACGAATCTGTTTTCGTCCAAGAGCAGAGCCATGTGGAAGTGCACATCGCTGCCTATCCCTGTCTCTCTTGTAGGGATTAGGCATGCGGGTTTGAAGTTCCGTACGCTAGGAAAACTGCTGCGTAACATGCACATGTGCAGTTCCAGAAAAACAACGTCCGCAAGCAGCTTCTTGATCAAAGGTGTTTTGTTCGTGTAGTACTGAATGTAATTAAGATTTAAAAAAATAAGTGCTTATCCCTTTTCTTCTTCTTTACTACCAAGATGGCCATATAAAAAAATGTGATCCACACTTATAATATATGAGGATTACCTGTTTCATGATGGTCTGCTTCTTCACTGACAGTTCTGAATTCAATCGCTCTTTCTTTTGTGTATGTGTGAAATTACTCTGCACATGCTCATAAGACAAGAAGATTAAAGATGGAGCCAACAGTGAAGAAGAATTCCACCACTGATCACAAGATTCAGACAGATAGGTATTAGGAAAGTATGGAACTACATAGGCCAGTGTCATCAAAAGCAGCAGCAAATCATTGTCTATATGTAGTTTGAGACTAATCTTTATTTGAACAATAATAGCAACCACCATACTATAGAAGGCCAGTAGATTATATAAGCTATATGTTTTATGAGGCTCATTCTCTTCCCCAAGCTCTGCAAAGGCATTCAATATACTGTATATTTTATTTAAATATATTATTTATGTATTTTAGCTTACCCTAACAACTGAAATTAAATAATGACATCTTCTATTTTCTATTTCATTTAAACAGAATAGCCCCATAGTCAGCAGAGACACAGGTCGCTGTCTGGAGGTTGAGATGTCCAAAGATGCAAATTTTGGGCTCAGACTGGTGGTGCAGCGATGCTCAGGGCAGAAATGGATTATCAGAAACTGGATAAAACACGGTCGGAACTGAAGCTTGTGGAAAGAAAGGGTGTTCCATTTAGACCTTGGATATACATACAGAAATCTCTTCTTGGATAAACACAAGAAGGAGGACATATTCCACCATCTGTTCATGGACCACTTAACATCACATGATACAGGCTTTTCCACTAGGTGGATTAGCTGTCATGGAACATGTGTGGAAATACCAAAAACAATAGAAGGACAGAGCACTTCACGACCGGAGGATTAAACGACAGGGAAGAGTTTGTGCTTTTTTGTTTAGGAGGATATAAGTGAAAAGCTTCTTTCTGCTGGTAGAATTTGTGTTACGAACTGGTGCACAATTCCTACAATTATCATGTGCCTTTTTATTGTACTTCCTATACAAGAGAACAGAGCATCCCTCACATCAGCATGTGTGATTAATTGTAAGAAATAATATGTAAATAACATGCAAATGTAAGACAGCAATAATCACCAATGGGCAAGATATCTGTTTACTATTAACACCCCAGAGTTTGGGAAATGTCTGCAAGTGTTAATTGTGCAGATCAGGTTTGGAAATAAGACACAGAAATTAATGTTCCTCTTATGTTCAGCAATTATAGTGTCTTGGATACTAATTTAGTCATAATTTAAATGCTTAGATTATATATATATATATATATACATATATATATATATATATATGTCAGTGGTCGAAGTGGAAATTTAGAAGTGGCGGTATGAAAATATAGAAATAATACAAGTGAATAGAGATTTAAAGATTTACGATTAAATCAGTGACTGTATTGCATACCCCTGTATACCCCCTCACTTCGAGCCCTGATATTTATAGTATTATACATAGCTACATCACTTGTGTGTCTTTCTGTCTATATATATTTAGTTTATATACACCAGCATTTTCTAATGTGTAGTATCTTTCAGCTTTCAGCTACTTAAAAGTCAAATTTTTTCCCTATTATCATCTCACCTAAAAGACAAGTTTAGTAACAGACTGTATTAAGCTTAAGAAAACCGAAGTACATTAGTGGGGTCTTGTTTTAGTTTAATGTGCATTAAATTTATCAGATTGCTTATCATTCCCATTTAAATAGGGAACTGGTAAATTAGCTGTTTCCTGGGTCCCTACTAGTGACAGATTGCCATCTGTATTTTACTTCTATAAGTCTCTTATGCATGTGCTCATATTATGAAATTCTTACTACTTAGTGCGGCACACAGAAAAACACATTATTTGAAGAAAGGTTCAAGTCAATCACCAAGGTTTTGCAGTACAAGACAATCTCCAAGTGAAGAAACCAGATTTCTATGTCATTCACAACCATCTATTATTGTTTCTATGTAGTTTACTTCAGTTGTACTAATATTGAATTCCATAGTGGCTTTGGTAAAATAAACAAGGTAATACCACATACTTAAAATAACCTTAGCTATGCTTAAATGATTTTTCTTCTTTTTTTGGACTGTATAATTACATCTGTATCTTACCTGCCTTTAAACACTTGTCCAATGGAGATTATTGTGTTATCTTGAGACAAATACAAAGCATTTGTCACTTTTCTAGGGATAATCATTGTGGTTCACATTGCCTGGATTGACATAAAACTTACAAGAGGGTCTTTTAAAACAGTATGTTATTTGAATAACCCTTTTAAATCCTGAATCTCTGCACACAATTAAAACGTCTACTGGAAATTGTGTCGTGCAATATGTTGTTTGTAGTACATGATGTTTAAGAAATACACCTCTACCCACAGAACAGTCTAAAACATTAAATGCATTTAAAGAAAATGAATATTTAAGAAAGAGAAAAACAGAGGATCCAAACCAGGGTTTTCAGCAATGAATTGCCATGAAAAAAATTAAAAGTATTGGGCCTGATCCAGAACAACGCTTCGAAGCGAATTTACGCGTGGCGGAGACGTAAATTCGCTGTTTAGAACACACTGCGCATGCGCACCATAGAAAATACGCACATTCACGTAGCGTAATTGTGAACGTATGGGCCATTCACGTATGTGTCACGTAAATACTTACGTGTGGGCGTGCCAATTTTACGTTACTCGTAAAGTAGGTGGGGGGTGGTATTTAAAGTGTACAGTATGGGCGTGCTTAGCTGCGTAAATTCGTTCAGCCCATACGCACGTGTGCGTATGACAGCGTAAAAAGTTAAGGTAGGGTTTGGGAAGCGTATCTTGACAAAATACGTCCGTGCAAGGGGTGTGCCAAGGGGAGTGTAGAGAATTTACGTGCACGAAAATACGCACCGTGAATAAACGTACGGAACACGTAGTTCTGGATCTACCCCATTATCCATAATCAAGAAACTGAATATATCTTTAAATTGTTGTACTATTGTTTGCAAAGTCTACACAGGGTTGCTGACTCTCCCGGAATATCCGGGAAACTCCCGAAATTTGGGCAGTTGTCCTGGTATCCCGGGAGAGCCGGCAAAGCTGGCTGATGTCATCAAGCCCCGTCCATCCCATGTAACGCTAGAGATTACATGAATGATTGGCAGGGGGCGGGGCTTAATAATCAGTCAGATTCTAACTGACATTCTCTTAAATGCAAGAGTTAAATAAGATCTAGGATCTGATTGGTTGCTATGGGCAAACTCTCCACTCTTTCTAAACCCACAGCTTAGTAAATCTGGACCTATGTGGTAATCTAACTCAAACACTCCTGTTTCTATTTTCATGAACTCTCAATTACAGCACATTTAAGGAGTAAAATGTTTCTTAGTCTGCAAAATAAAATTAAACGTTTCTATTTTTATTTTACTGAGTAGTTTGTCAAATAGTGAGGACAAAGCCCATCTCTGCAGCAAGCACAGTTAAATGGACCTGATACATCTTACTCCCAATGTGGGAAGGCAATAAACAAACCTCATGCATCATCTGTCCATAGTCCATATATCAGTGCAGCAAATAACAGAGCTGTGAGGCAATAACCAAGCTCATAATAAATATTAGTTCATTACTTTCATTACACAAGGGCTGTTTATCTAAGCTAGTCTTCCATCATTTGGGTTTAATTGCTCATTACAACACCATTAAAAGTTGGCATATGCAAAATAGAGAAAAGTGAACTTAAATTTCTTTGAGAAAAAGTCACGTTAATTGAAATTATATCATTTTTTTAAGCATTGCAACACCTTCAAAAGAACATTCTCTGCTACAGAGTGTTATTACTGAAACTATTTTAATAAATTGAATGATTATACAAGTAAACAATAGCACAGCACTACATGATTTAACACACACACACACACACACACACTATATATATATATATATACTAGTTTTGCAGGGATCCTAGGCTGCAAAAACCAAGAAGGGTCATGTCTGGTCCTCATGGTAGGGAGATTATACATGGAGCTGTTCCTGGAGTTGATTATTTTACTTTCTGTGGTCCTGAAGAGTTACTAAGTTACCTAATAACTTGTAGTTGGTCATATGGGGCTTTATGTAGAGTTGTGTGTATTTTTGTGGGAATGTCCACAACACGTATGCAACTAGAATGTTGTGATAAGCTATGCTTAATATTCCAGCACACATACTTGCACCTGGGTCCGACAGGTTCAGGTCGATATGTTTGAAACGGCAGTAGTTGCAGATTTATTCCACTGAATATAACCCATAGGGCTGGATCTAGAAGTCCGCTGCTGCTGTGGTCAGAATTCTGGACCGGATTCAGATTTAATAACGCAGGTCACTTACGCACGCATTGTGCGTAAGTGACCTGCCTTCACTGGAGGGCGCATGCGCCCTCCAGATGTTATGCTAGGATTACTATTACTATAGTAACCCTAGCGTAGCAACAATTGGACGGAACTTTGTTCCGTCTGAGCCCATTTCCGAGGAAATGGGATGTGCTTCCCTTCCGCCCACTAAAGATGATCCGCACGTCTGATTTAATGCAGGCTTATGGCAACGTAAGCAGCCATAAAGCCCGCACAACAGAGGGGAGTGACAGGGGGTGTGCACTCCCCTCTGTCTCGCGTTATTACAGACCCCCGCACGCACGGAAAGCATGCGGGAGTCTGAATCTGGCCCTTTGTCCGCAGCGGTAGGCAGTTGGGAGGATCACTGTACAATCCTAAAGTCCATACGTGCGAGAGGAGACCACGCCTTCTGAAACTAGGACCCTACCTTAAATGTAGTGCACCGGCCCATGGTAAATGGGCAGGTACGTAACTGTGAACCGTTTGTAATGCCTTAACCAAACCCTTACATTACGATTTACCTGTGGCCCCCGTCCCACACAAGTACTCATCCTGCCCTGCTGTCATAAACACTTCACAAATGAAATACTAGACCTGAGGAACAACATCAATGCGGTAATTTGTTGGCATGCGCTATTTTGAAATGTGGACATTTTATGAACTCTGCGTGTGTGTAACTCCCACATGTTGTAATTCTGTATGCAGCCCATGATCTGTAGGCACACCACTGATCATTAGTTGGATGTCTAGACCGCATACAACTTATTCATTTGCATACAGGCTGTGCAGCGCTTTGTTAAGATTTTAATCCTCTTTTGTTACATTTTCTATTTTCTTAAAACCCTCAAACTCTGTCTCCAGCTTTCTTCATGGTTCTGGTTCTTAGTACTTTTTTACAGGCCTCCTTTTTGTTATATAATGCAGCGGAGAAGAGAGAGAGGGGGATATCATAGCACCTTTCAAATATATCAAGGGGTTTAACCAGGTTTTTTTAAATGCATTCCCTTGTTTATTAGAACACAATGGAATGCATTTAAATTAGTGGGTGGTAGGTTTAAAGAAACATTTTCACTGAAAGGGTAGTTGGAATGGGTTTGGGTCGACACTAAGAATGGCGCTATTTCGATAGGGCCGTTCTCTCTCAGCCAAACTGGCTGGGATAATCAATAATCGATCCACGGAACACCGAACACGGTGCTCCGAAAGGTAAGGCTTAAAACTACCACAACCCTTCCCCTAATTCTAACCCTAACCCTCCCCTTCCATTACCCTAACCCTCCCTTCCCCACAGCTTGACCCTAACCCTCCCTACCCCGCAGCCTGACCCTAACCCTCCCTTCTCCCTAGTCTAACCCTAAGACCCCCCTCCCCGCAGCCTGACCCTAAACATCCCTTTCTATGGCCCTAACCCTAACCCTCCCTTCCTAACACTAAAAGTGCCAAAGAGGTTACTCACCTCTCCGGAACTGTCAGCGGCGGGTCTCTGCGAAAATGAATGGATGAGTATGCCGATCGGCACACTCACCCATTCATTAAAAAAAATTATAAAACGGGCCCCTGTTCGAAATAGAGTCAGCCAAAAAGTAACTTATGGCTATCTCTATTTCTAGATAGATTTAGATATGCTTGATAACTATAAGGGTATTCTAAATCTTAAACTTAATTTAGGGTGTAGGGTCAATAAGTCCTAAAAATCATTTGTGGTAGAATGGATGGGCCAAATGGCCCTTATCTGCCACCACATTCTATGTTTCTGTTTTTTTTTTTGTTTTTTTTTTACAGCCATCACATATTCAGGGCCTAGATTTACTAAAGTCGCGTTTCCTTGTATTTACCAGCAATTTGAACATCGCTGTATTTACTTATGTAAACTCACCGCAAACTCGCCAGAGTTGAATGATTTTTAAAGTTGCCGTAGTTGACATGGGGTTGGGGTTTTTTTCAGCCACTACATATAAATAGCTGCATTTACTAAAGATAAATTTGTAAAATGGCTGAATAATCGCCCCAAACGAACTGGGGCAAACCCTACGTCAGAGGATATAAATAAATGACCAGTAATGACAGGAGTCACTAGCCGGAGGGACACAGATGAAGATGGAGCGTCTCATGGAATCTAGACTGGAGGAGCAGAAGAAACACAGCACCGATGGCACCTATCAACAATGAATACGTCTGAACTGTGAGTAAAATACTTTATTTTTTTATTTTTTTATATTTCTTTATTAAGTCAGTATCACATCATCATACATATTTTGTTTGTTTCATTTACATGGTATTTCGAAAATTACACGTATTCGCCGGTACTATGTAAACATCAATCCAGGTAGTTGCAGTAGGATATGCACATAGAGATACAATGTCAATAGAGTCCCATACCACATAACATAATGTATTTGAGTCACATTTCTTATGGAAGAATAAACTAAAAGCGAATTGGTGGGTCGTTTAACATTTCTCTTAGCAAGTACCATGAGGTATGATTAAAAGTATCATACAGTTGTCATTTAATAGTGGGTGTTAAAGTATCTATATAACCTTCCCAAGTTAGAAAGAGCTTCTCAGATAATCTTTCTTTATCAAGCATAGCTTCCAGCCAGTCCTTTCTAAAAACGTAAAAAAGTTTGTCTTGGAATAAGGACCATGGGGGGGCCTCAGAGCTGAGCCAAACCTGTAAGATGGCTTTTCGTGCTGCTGCACTCACTGCTAAAAGCAGTTTCCTTCCTCCCCCTGATATTCTCTGCCCCTCTGGCATAATACCTAGTATTGCCCACTTAGAATCCAGAGGAACGTAGTCCTCAAGAAAAGTCCTGACATAAATGTGAATGCTAAGCCAGAATCTGTGAATAATAGGGCACCCCCCATATGCAATGGTATATATCTGCCTCTGCACTACTTCATCTGATGCAGCAGTGAGATGGCGATATCCCTTTTCGGAAACGCCTAAGTGGTGACAGATATGCATGGTGAAAAATATTCAAAAATAGTTCCGTATAGGAGCTGGCTGGGAGCAATTTGTGGGATAGTTAAAGAGGGGAATAGTATTTTCCATTGCGCAATTCCTGACTGCTGTGATTCATAATCTATTATTTCCCTGATCATGGTATAATATAAAGACAATGCTCTACGCTTTGGTATGGGTTGCAGTATGGCAGTATCCAACGAATTACACCAATCTTTGTCTCCAAAATTCTTAATGACTTTTTCAAAGTAATGCCTCACCTGCAAAAACGCCATTGGGTATGGCCGCACGACCTCAAATTTGCCCACAACCTCGCTTGTTTGTTTTGTCTATAAGTTGCCCAATGTATTTTAGACCCCCTACTTTCCATATGTTAAATGGGTAAGATGCCATGCCGTTTTGAAACTCTATGTTGATGCAACTTGTACCTATGTCATATAATGTGCCACACTTTCCGTGTGGACCATAAAAGTTTGTTATCCTTTATGTGTGATTCTATTTCTCGATCTTCTTGGTGTAGGAAAGCTACTAAGGAACGTCCCGCCAGGAATCCTCGCTCAAATTATGTGTGAGCATATGTTTCCCCCACCTGGATCTAGTCCCTAAGGTATCTTAAGTGAGCAGCATAACTATAGTCCATTAGATTGGGAAAGTTTATGCGCCCATTAGTTTTGGCTGTTGTAGTTTCAGCAGACCTATTTTAGCTTTCCCGCCTTTCCATATAAAATTACAAAATTGAAATGGTTGGCATCTTTTCTCCTCAGTAATATTGGTAGAGCTTGCAGCAAATATAATACCCGTGGGAAAATCACCATTTTGATAAGATTTGCCCGCCCAGTATAAGACAGGGGCAGACTCTCCCATCCTCTTATTACCCTCTCCGTATCCCTCAGAGCCAATGAGATGTTTGCATAGTACAAACTAGAAGGCACCTTGAAAAGTTGAATACCCAGATATGCGATCTGTTTTTCAGCCCATGTCAATGGTAAAGATCGACCCCACTCCGGAACCCGTGTATGTGCCGTTAAACATAAAGCAGTGGACTTTTCCATATTCACCTGGAATCCAGATATATTCCCAAATTGATTAAGTAGGTCTAGAATGCAAGCGAGAGAAGACTCAGGGTTGGACACATAGAGGAGCACATCGTCAGCGAAAGCCGTGGTCCTTGGAGTCTATCTGAATGCCTTTAAATGATGGTAAACTATTGAGGAGTCTAAGAAGGGGGTCTATCGCTAAATTAAAGAGTAGAGGCGACAGGGGACATCCTTGTCGCGTGCCTCTTCTCATCAGAATTGGAGAGCTCTTATTTCTATTAATTATTAAGGACGTGTAGG
>WWET01000709.1:532612-547652 GCA_011038615.1 Limnodynastes dumerilii
ATATATATATTCTATATTAAAGCCAATGAAGTTGGGGTTTTGTTTTCTCCTTTTTGTTATCATTTTATGCAAGATATAGTCGTTATATTACATTAAAATATACATTATCCAATTAAAATATAAATAGTAAAGTTATCTGTTAGCAGGGAAATAAACCACATGAACAATGATATAAGGATCTGTTGCAAGACGCTGCACAGTGTGTCAGGCACGAGACTGCTATGTGACTCATGAATGCAGTGAACAGAAGCACAAAGCCATGGAGGGAGCAAGGTCCCCAAAGCTCTCCCACAACAACCAGTCAAAAAGCAGCACAAGCTTCATCTGGCTACAAGTTTAGAGCAGACTGGTCGTCAGATGGTAAGATGAAACTGGAGTCAGACAGCACAGTACTGTGTCAAGAGCCATATTGCCTCAGAGGAGCTGAATGCAAGGAAGACTGAGCAGCAAATCAGATATTGAAGGGACTCAGAAAATAAGTAGGGAAGTTATAGAGATTAGAATGAAGAAAGATAAGACATTCAGAAGCAAAAAAGGAGGTGAATATAATGGGGATTTGAGAGAGTAAGAGGCCCATTTTTACATATTTGCTATTTTACATAGAGTCCAAAAGCTGACAAGTAAAAATTACCAAAAATAAACGGAATAAACATATTCTTTTTACAAATCTCTGAAAGCAGATGACACTATCAACAAAAGCTAATGATGGAGGAAACTCTTACAATAAATCCACCATGCAGAAAGGCAGCATCTGCAGGCAGTGTAAATACAAACAGCAGGTCACGTGCGCTGTCCAAAAAACATTAACAGTGCCAAATCTGTCAGGAGTCACAAAAGCCACTCTCCATGGGCAGTACATTGGATTTACCATTGGTAGAACAAACTAAAACTGTTCTGGAAAAATTTCCCTCCTTTATCCTAATTGTTTAGGATTTTAGTCAAAGCACAACCCAGTGTGCCCGCAGAATACATAAAATGGGAAATGTAAGGACTTCCTGTTTACGTAGGGGAACCCACAGAGCAATGAATTTGGTGATGAAAGTGGAAATATTTGTTGTCAAGTTTGATTTGTGCACTAAGCATGATTTTATTCATTTGTTTTCCTTAGACAGGACATTTGATTTGAAAAAACGTAAGTCTTTCAATATAAACTAATTAAGAAAACCACAAACCCTATAGAAATATTGTTTTCTGTGACTGAAGCCTCAGAGTTAGAAAGAGATAACCATTTAAAATAATGAAAAACTCAAATAGGGTATAGAAAGACATTTGAAGAAAAAAGATTAAAACACATAACTATTCCAATCTCTCAGCACATCCTACTTAGGTAACCTCACTGTACCCTCTCTTAACAAAGCCAGAACAAGATCTGCAGTGTAATGAGACAGAGAAAAGACATCATATTTTTAAATCTATGGGAAGATCTGCAGACTTATTAGAAATCCACAGTTATAAGACTTATTCCCAGTTTGAATTTTTTTTTATTAGCTAAGATATAAAGTACCCAACCCTTACAAATAGTACTTTTTCATCCCAGGTGGTTCTTTTTGGAAGAGACTTGCTGTGCAAAGTTCACTAGCCATATATAATGCTCACCAAATGACATTTTCTGGACATGCCTGAGATCTCATCAGTATTGTGACATCAATCACCACACTACAACTATCAAAATCTGCAATGACATAAAGGCAGGTTGTAAAAAACCTGGAACAAACTTCTTCAGTGATAAACAGGAAATTCAAAGTATATTTCCCTATCTCCACAAAATAGATTGTTAATACATTATAGGGAATTTTCCCATCACTTGAATTATGCGGCAAGGTCAAAGATCACTTGATAGTTAAGTTTCAACACTAGCCTTTTAAAGGTGCAAGGGTTCTGAGCAGAGTATACAATGCAAGGTCCAATAAACTACAAAATGTTAACTTTCGTGAGAATTTTAAGGATTTTTTTCAGGAAGAAATACATATAAATCTTGCCTTGATTTCTAGCATATCCTGAAATATAGATTAATAATACGGCAGTGGCAGCCTTCTGACCTTGGGCTGTGGCAGGGAGCAGGAAGCACCACAGATCAGCCTATGCAGCACAGACAGAGACACATTGCAGCAGTCAGTTCAATTGTTAAGGCATAGGCAGATATGTCACATGTGCATGGGGTATCTATGCACATAAACCAGTGCTCTTGATGCTAATGATGATAACTGGTAAATCAGTTTGCTGCCAGTCAATCACTGGCCAACAGATATTTATGGGCCATGGTGGTCAGTGTCAGACAAAGTTTCTGGTGGAATTTGCACCCAGAAGCAAGTTGGTAGGGGATTCCAAAGGTAAGTGTGCTGCCTACGATGGGGAATCAATTCAAAAGGTAAGCTCCCAGACTGCCTATGCTTTCTTGTCTCCCACAGGCTGCAGGTTCACCTTGTGACATGGAGCTAAGGTTAGATCAGATCAGCTGAGCATGCTCTCCACAGGTGAAACAAGGAAGGATGCCTGAGGCTGCGCCCAGTGATGATAATCACCCACATGCCACAGTGCTCTGTTTACATGTGAGTGCATCACTAATGCCAACCTGAGATGGTTTACAAGCGTTATGCTTTTGAAGTTTACTAAATATCTGTTCCCTCTGAGAAGTTAATGAGGATGGCTGAGAGGTACAGAGTGTTGTCAATACACATACTTATTTTTATAGCTCAAAAAATCCCCTTAGAGATAAATTATAAAAACTCGTAGTTTAGGGTTTACGAAATAACAGATTTTTATAAACATGCAGCCAGTTTTAGTAACTGAAATAACTTGTTTCTCAATTAGGTAGCTCTTTGTGAGAAATCAGATTCTCTGCTGATATTAGAAACCATTAGCTGGCTAACTTCATAATTATGCACTGTGGAATGTGCAAACTTTTGTCTAGGCTATATAATAACTGAATGTCTCAGTCAGTAGCACTTGTGTCTCACAGCGCTCAGGTCATGAGTTCAAATCCCGGACAAGGCCTTATCTGTGTGTAGTGTGTATGTTCTCCCTGTGTCTACATTGGTCTCCTCTGGGGGCTCTGGTTTCCTTCAACACTCCAAAAACATGCTAGTAGGTTAATTGGCTGCTGAAGAAATTAACCCTACTGTTTGTTTGTTTGTGTGTGTGTATGTCTGTGTTAGGGACCTTAGTATGTAGCTGCAATGGAGCAGGGACTGATGTACATGTGAAATATTATTAATATTATTAACCTTTATTTAAAAGGCACCACACAATATCCGTAGCATCATACAGCCTGATAGCGGGGGGATGAATGGCCTGGTGCCGCATCCCCCCACTTACAAGGGTCCCAGTTGTCTCCCCCTGTCAGCGGTCCTGTGTACCCCCTTGATATTTTGGGGATGCGAGATGCCCCCTCGCGGGGTGGCGAGATGCGTGCTCCCCCCCCCCCCCCCGTTCCGACGCCTATGTATACAATACAATAATTAACAGAGGGTATAAAATCATAGAATAATGAAGACAATACAAATACAATGCAAAAATAAAATACAGTACAAAAATAGCAGAACAATATGTATGGAGAATAAAGATGCAGGATAAGTGTGTAGGAGCAGATGAATAGGGAGAGAGATAAACAGTAGAGAGAAGAAGTGGGAATTACTGAGGACAAGGTAGAGGGGTGATGACAAGAGGGAGGAGGACCCTGCTCAAATGAGCTAACATGCTAAGTGGGAGAGGGTGAACAAACAGGAGACACAAGGATAAAGATAGGGAGGGTAGATGGAGGAAGAGTAAGCTAGCCTGTAGAAGTGGGTTTTGAGGGAGTGTTTGAAGGATTGGAGGGTTCTTGATTACCTGATAGGTTGTGAAAGGTTGTTCCAATGCAGAGGAGCAGCCTGGGAGAAGTCTTGAATGCGGGAGTGAGAGGTTGTCATCAGTCTGGAGTTAAGGCGGTGGTCACTAGCAGAGTGGAGGGGATGGAGGGAGCAGGACCGCCATCGGGGGGAGACAGCCGGGACAATTATTATTATTTTTTTTTATTTCAAATTCACCAATAAAAATGACCAGTTTTTAGCAGCACAATGTATCACAGTGTTCGGTATTTAACCCATTATATAAATACATCAAACATTGTATAAGGCACATTAGATTAAGCAAACAATTAATTTATGACAACAAGTTGCAATTGCAAAATTTCAAGTATGAGGCTTGTCTAAATCCCTGTAAAACAAGGATATATAACCCTGAACAACATATGTTAATATCTATAAAGTCCTAAAGTATAAGAAGGGAGTATGACCTGATAAGAGATCTAGATTATACCAAGACGTAAGTTGGAAACATTTTTGGAGCGTAGCTTTATTGTTCAAGGGGAGTTTACGGATATAGGGAAGCCACACATTCATAAATGCATATGTTTTCCTGTCTTTTCCACAGCTCGTTTCTGTCCAATCTACCTGGAACAAAAATGCAAAACGGCTGGTAACCATTCCTAATCAAGGTGGATTCCCCCCGCCCCCCCAAGTAAAATGGTGGCGTACTGTCAGTGGCAGGATGTCCCAAAACACCCATTCTGCAGTCACAAGAAAAGGTCTTTGGAGCAGATCTTCAGTGTAGGTCTGTACCGCTTTCCAGAATTCTTGTATAAGTGAGCATGCCCATAAGCAGTGTACTAACTCTGCATCATGATGAGAATTACACTTATAACAGCATCTCCAGCTCTAAATATCTCAATTTAGGGGTAAGATAGGCCCTATGAAGAATTTGTTAGGGTATCTAGATCTAATTTACTCTTTGTGAGGGCATGATTGTAGCCGTGGACAAGCATCTTGCAAGCAGACGCCGCAAAGCACCATCCAAATCCGAAACCCCCTCCGGGGTCTCAGATTCATTTAATACTTCTTTAACATAACTGGACACCTGAAAGTAAGTGAATAGGGGAATAGGCATGTTCGGATATTTTGTTTGAAAGGTTGTACGATCGTATATTTGCTTAGTTTCTGTGTTTACCAAGTGTTGTATTGAATAGACACCCCTTCTTTCCCAGCCAAGGAAGGTGGTCGAAGATTGTCCAGACTGAACATTTGGATTCTGCACTATTGGGAGATAGAGAGAATAGTCTGGGGGTAATCTAATCTAAGGCAATCTAAGTTGTCTCCATGCCTTGTAAACTGAATGTTCTTCCACTTCTACATGATTTATCTTCCATGTCTTAGGTTGTTCTGCAGTCTCTCTACATCTGATTCCTTTGTGTCTCCTCTTCCATTTCATATAGCCTACATTATAAATATGTTTTTATCACATGCTCTGCATCATTACCCCCTACCACTCCTCTACAATCCATTCTGAATGCTGCAGCAGTGTAGTGCATCACTTCCTTCCCATCTAACATTCTATATTATTATTTATTTTATTAACCTGTTTTTATATTGTGCCATATATATCACACAACTGGCCAGCCTGATTGTATGGTAAAAGTGCTCAGTGCTCTTGATCCAGTCACACAGCAGTGTTTGGAGCAAAACTGAGGGGAATGTGAGTATGGAAAGAAAGACTATCCTAGTTGTGTTAATCATGTTACAGAAAGGAACACCAGATAGCAAAGTTGTAGTAAATAGGGTAGACAAATGTTAATAAATAGGTTGATGAATTTGGTAAGCTTGTCTGAAGAGGTATGTTTTAAGGAACCATTTGAAAGTTTGGAGAGTAGAAGATAGTCTTAGTGGGTGAGGAAGGTTATTCCAGAGAGTGGATGCAGCCAAGGAGAAGTCCTTCGACCGGGAATCAGAACGGACGGAACATAGCAAAATCATTTCTCCATTGTATGTCACATCGCAAAACCACTAATTTATTTCAGGTCACTTAACAGTCCCTCCATTTAACATAGCTAAACCACCATTTCATGTCACATAGCAGAACCCCCTTCCTATTTCATGTCACGTAACAAAACTCCACCTCTATTTCATGTCACATAGCAGACACCCTGTCCATGTCATTTCACATAGTAGCACTGTGGCTCGGTAATTAGCACTTGTGTGTCACAGTGCTGAGGTCATGAGTTACATTTCTGGAATACGCCTTATCTGTGTGGACAGGGCCAGATTAACAAAGAAACTACGTGAAACAGCGCTACAAATATTAATTGTTGATTATGATATTGATATTCAAAAAATTATTGTATAGAGAGATTGATTGTTGATGTATAATTAGATAGAGAGTTGACTTAGATAAGTCGTATAGAGAACGGCACCAAACAGCCACTAGGTAGAAAAACATACAATTTATTCAAAAGCAAATATCACTAAAAACATAATAACATAAAATGAGTATAAAAATGTCTTTGAGATGATGTGCTTATATAATTTTTGTGATGTGTATCCCTGAAGACTAAGTCCTGGTTATAATAGGATTGAATTTTCCTCCGTCTCTCCTCCAGGTGCAGGTTAGGTAACCCCGCGGGGTGAAGACCTTAACCTGGAGATTGTAAAGTGAGCATTTTGTACTGCATCCTGAGAAGTACAAGCTATTAACGGCTGGACTGCCATTGACGGCGAGAGCCAATCTTCCCGTATGGAACGGGGAGTGTGGAGACACTGATTATGAGTGTGGGACACCAGTTACCTAACCTGCTCCTGGGGGAGAGACGGAGAACCATACAAACCGGTTCGTCATTTCCTCACCACACGCTGAACTGCTCGGTCCGATCAGCCAGAGCAGCCGCATGCAATACAGCCAAACATCTTGACTCTAGAGAGAGGACTGTCCCGTTCATCGGGGTAAGACCATAAGAATTTATCTGCACATAGTGTTTTGCACCCTCTCACTAACCAATTTATCAATCTGAAGTTTCTGTGTCACTCCACTATTAACCACTCTGGCAAATATTAGAAACTTTAATACTTCTGGATGCTGACTTTTGCATACAAAACAATTAGGAAATCTAAGGAAATTCAATCCTATTATAACCAGGACTTGGTCTTCAGGGATACACATAACAAAAATTATATAAGCACGTCATCTCAAAGACATTTTTATACTCATTTTATTTTATTATGTTTTTAGTGATATTTGCTCTTGAATAAATTGTATGTTTTTCTACCTAATAGCTGTTTGGTGCCGTTCTCTATACGACTTATCTAAGTCAACTCTCTATCTAATTATACATCAACAATCAATATCTCTATATCAATATCATAATCAACAATTAATATTTGTAGCGCAGTTTCACATAGTTTTTTATGTATTATACCCCGAGTGGGGTTTTTCTGAGGAGGACAGACTCTTCTTAAACAGCAGCTGTTGTGATATAACCATTTTTTTATTGGTACCAGATTCTAACCTTTGTGCTGTAGCACCATTTTTTGTTTATTTTTATTTTGTTTTCTTTTCAGATTAACAAAGAGGCTAATGGAACTACAGTCCCAGGCATCCATCTAAAAATAGGCCCCTACACACTGCAGATCTCCAGGCCTCCCACTGCAGTGCATTAGGATGAATGTCAGGGACTGACACCCTCCTCCAAAACATACTATATAGTGTGGGCCCTTGATAATTTTCATCCCCAGGCCCACATGACCCTCAATCCGGCCCTGTGTGTGGAGTTTGTATGTTCTCCCCGTCTCTGTGTGGGTGTCCTCACACAGACCTTGAGGAATCAAACCCAACTGCTAATCAATGAGCCATTGTGCAGGAAGGGAATAGATAGGAAGGAATGATATTTATTATGGAGATGGGGTATATTGATTATATGCTCCATAATAAAGTCCTTTAGTCTTCCTTAATTGAACTGAAATTGTCTTATTGTCATAATAGGGCACTGCCCCCCATTGACCCACTCTGTCCATCTAGACTGCCTAATAATTTCTCCTGCAACATCCAGTGTCAGGTCCAGTAGATCGCATACATAAACCAGTTTTACTGGTCCCTAAAAGTTGAATTTTCTAAAATTACTGTAGCAAATCTTGTATCAGAAAAAATGTCTATTATCCAGAGGAATCAGGACAAGGTCAATGCAGACAGAAGTGCACAATAGTTAAACAAGTCAGACAGTACACAGACAGAAATAAGAAACAGAAGCAAGGGCAAGTTAGATCGATACACAAGTAACAGGCATAGAAATTGTCAAGTACAAACCTAAGTAATCAGTCAAGGGTAAAAATAAAATGCTGGGTTTATGTAGCCCAGTGCTTCCTTTAATTGACCACTGATTAGACACTTGTGAATCCCTTAAGAACTGCAGTTCAAAGCAAAACTGACTTTGCATTATTATCTGACTCACAGTCAGGCACCTTCTCTATTGTATCTGCCAAATAATAATGCAGGGTATTTTTGAGTTAAAGATTACTATTGCAATCTGATATACATTGTGGTTGTATTTATAGAAAGGGCCAGCGACTGTGATTTCATGCACAAATCGGACTTCATTTCTCTATATCAGAACATCATGCGCATCTGAGATGTAGAAAATTGTATAAAGCGCTCCCAAATTAACAATTTGATTCTGTCAACTACAGGGCTAGATACATGCTACACAGGTTAACTAATGAAAGTATAATGATGATAATATAATCTTAACAAAAATTCTTTAAAATGATCTTATAAGGTCAGTGCCGACATTACATTTATCATGGAATGCTGAAAAGCTTTTGATTTCATCTGGGACCATCTATTTGGGACCTTGTGGCAGTTAAGTTGTCCAGACAACTTTAATGTAGTCATTCAGATTCTGTACCATGATATGTAAACACATGTGGCAGGAAATGGTCACATCATCACCATTCAAGATCCTAAATCCCCCTCTCCCCATTACTATTTTGACTTAGCCCTGGAACCCCTAGAGGTACAAAGACTATACAGGGATTAAGATAGGCTTAGTGGAAAAAAAACTTTCTTTATTTGTGGTTGACTTGCTTCTGTTGGTCTCCAACCGTTCCTGGTCCAGTAATGATCGTCACTAATAACTGGCTAAATAGCACACAATGAAGTTAATTATCACAAACCTGAGCTACTACCTTTATCTGGAAAAGATGCTTACATTTTTTTAGCCCCAATCTACTACTATACAATAGTTCAAACTATCATCAACTCTTTATGTATAAACATAACACATTATGCTCTGTACAAAGCTTACTTCTGCAGGGGATGCATTTTGTAGAACGAAAGTTAAATTTTTGAAATACAGGCCGAAAGCTCATTTTCTGCTGCCTATGTTCTAAAATATTACTAATTAGAAACTTTAATTAATAAATGGGTAAGTAAGGCAAATTTATTTTTCAGCATACTTACCCATTCAATAATTCGAAAACCGTCACTGCAGACCCGGTCGCACTGACGCAGACTTGCCATACCGGACCTGTATTACAGGGCAGTCTATGGGGAGTCTTAGGGTCAGGCTGTGGGTAGGGGAGGCTTAGGGTCTGGCTGCAGGGAAGGGAGTTTTAGGCTTAGGCTGTGGGAAAGGGAGTCTTAGGGTCAGGCTGCGGGGAAGGGAGTCTTATGGTCAGGCTGTGAGGAAGGGAGAGTCTTAGGGTCAGGTTGCAGGGAGGGGAGGGTTAGGGTAATGGAAGGGGAGGGTTAGGGTAAGGATTGGGGTTACATAAATATTCATCATTTGCCGCTGCATCTTGTTCTTCAGAAGATCGATTGCTTCTCCTCATCAAGGCAACTGTTGGTCGGAACTGGCTGGTAGAAAACGTCCCTTTTGAAAAAGGGACGTTCTAACCAGAGACCCACATTCCTTCTCCAGTTTCATATTAAAGTTAGATAAACTTGTGAATATTTGGATCTTATCCTCACCCTTTTGGGCAGAGTAGCATTAATCAAAATTGTTTTATTTCCTAAATTAGCATACCCAAATCACATGTTCCCCATCCACCTATCCAGATTTGACATACTGGATTGCAGTGTCCACTATTTAAAATGTATTGCACACAACAAATACTACAGGATTGCTAAAGCAAAAAAACAATGATAAACAAAGCCATGCCACTGCTCACAGTAATTGTTACAGTAGCTATAAGGTTATTCTAAAACACAGACATTTACTATGTTTGATAACTTCACTTATAATATAAAATGTGATCTCAGCTCTCCTCTTTGAACAGCCTGGACCCATCACAGATGGCAAATCTAGAATGTACCTGACTAAGTCGCTGAATATCTGCTACGCTTCTTCCCATAAGCACTGATTGTGCACTTTGCTGGGCTATCTCCTTGGGAATAACCATTTGGACCTTATTCTATTAACTGGTTCTAGTACCAACTGAACGCATGACTATAGGGTCAGGCTTACTATGTTTTGGTGTTGTACTCTACCTTGTTATTGCATTTTTTGTTTTGGGTGGGGGGGTTGGAATTAGTAAAAAAAAAAAAAAAATTATTTGTATCTTGAAATATTTTATATCTTGTCAGTTTACCATACAATTTACTATATTTCATTACTCAAATTAAACTTATTTTATAAAATGATGTTTTAATTAAATTCTTTAAGTTTTCAGATGTTTTCTCAGATTTACAACACTTACATCAATTTAAATGTCTAGATGTTTAATCAAAGCTCCAAGCATTAAGAGACACAAGTTTTATTACTAATCTTTTGCCACAAACTCCTAACGCCTCTCTGTAAATATAATTATGATTAACAGTGTGGTTCACAATGTTTACTAAACTATAGATTATTCATAAATATCATAAATGATTTTTTGAAACCTGATTTTTAGCTTTACGCATTACCAGGCAATTTAAAAACCTCACATTCTTACATCAAAGCAAAAGGGATCCAGAGTTTCATTGCATTGTGCACATGGTACCTTGCATTTCTAATTAAATTCTTACAAGAGAATGGTCGGTTGCCAGGCAAAAACATACTGGCAGAGGAAGGGCAGTGTGCCAAGTGGGATTATTTCCAACAGCCATCAGTAGCATCCTAAAACACACTCGTAACACAGAAGCTGTAAGACTCAGATCAAGGATAAATCATAGATACATCATAGATGAACTGGTTTTACTTTTGCTGAGATGAATCTCACATACCTCAGGGAATCTATTGCAAATTGAAAAACATTGATTTGTTTGCTTATTTGAAAATAAAGTGACTCTGAGCAGGAAAAAAGGAAGCTGTTCAGATACTAGCCAAATATAACTGATACAGGTCCTGTTTCGGGTGTATATAAAATAAAGACTTGTTCACATGTATGATAAATTGAACAACAATATATATATTTATACTGAAACAAGTAAAAGTTTAATAATGGATATCAACATTGGGGTAGATCCAGAACTACGTTTGCCGTACGTTTATTCGCGGAGCGTATTTTCGTGCGTGTAAATTCTTTACGCTCCCCTCGGCACACCCCTTGCACGGACGTATTTTGTTAAGATACGCTTTCCAAACCCTACCTTAACTTTTTTCAACGTAACCGCTGTCATACGCACATGTACGTATGGGCTGAACGAATTTACGCAGCTAAGCACGCCTATACTGTACACTTTAAATGCCACCCCCCGCCTACTTCACGTATTTCATACATATTTTGTTGTAACGTAAAATTGGCACGCCCACACGTAAGTATTTACGTGACACATACGTGAATGGCCTATACGTTCACAATTACGCTACGTTAATGTGCGTATTTTCTATGGTGCGCATGCGCAGTGCGTACAAAACAGATTTTACGTCTCTGCCATGCGTAAATTCGCTCTGAAGCATTGTTCTGGATCAGGCCCATTGTCATTTAAGAGTTTCGATTGTTCTCTAACTACAATAGATTCAGGGCATTCGTCTGCTAAGAGGCTGGAGATGATGGAGATCCAAAATAGTCGCTCAATCCTGCACCTGCTTCATTTACACTGATTTCCGAAGGTGTTCCCATATTTTCATAGGAGTCTGGAGAAATGACTAGAGAGCAGAGCTGCACCACACAGTCCCCTATGAAATTAGCTATAGAGTTCAATGATATTTAGTTCTGCCTTTCTCTACTATATGAATGGATACTATTGTCACTCACCAAACTCAGTGCTGGGAAAGAGGCGTGGAATCTCATTAAAGGCCTGGTTTTCACCAGAGCTTCTGATGGTGGGGATGGATTTGGCTGATAGCAAGTGACAAGTCACGGCCCTCTGAACATGTGCCCAGACACCAAGATGGTGAATTAGGATCCAAGGTGACCTATGGCAGTAGATACAGGTTGCAGTGCCACCGTTGCCAAGGGTGGATGGCTACAGGAACCGGAGGCATGGCAGTGCGGGAATTGGAGAGCAGGAATCACAGTAGCAGAATATGCAGAGACTGGAAGCACAACAATGTGGGACTCAAATAGCTACAACACAGCAGTAGTACATTTTACCAGTGGAAGACAACTGGAGTGATGGATACTGGAACTGAGGAGAGATACTATTAGGATCCAGGGAGCCAGAACACACAAGAAGACTCAAGGATACAGTATCAGCAGGCAACTGAAACCTGTTGCTCTGACAGGGAAGTAATGTCAGTGAGAGGTTTAAATAGATCAGGAGATAAGGGAGTCCTGCAAGGCAATGAGAAGCACCTGTGAGGTAATGCCTGCAGTAGATAGTGAACACAAGGAAGTGCTACACTAAAAGGAGTCATGTGGATCCTAGATTTGTGACAACTTCATAGAGCAAAAACTCTAAAACAGCTGTCAACAAGCCATTGCAAGCTGTTCATTTAGATAATAGCTCAAATTTCCGCCATTTGAAGTTTAGGTAATCAACTCATAAACAAGATTTGCTGTCTTGTCTCATAAAATGTATTTTATATTCTATTATTTATTTTTTTTGTAAAAGAGCCCACAGTACTGCAATTGCATTATTATATCAAATACCTACCAATACAAAATGTCTCCCTTGTGATTGCTTCATAATAACAGACATTCACTTGCAGGCAAAATGACAGCATTTACCAGAATAATTGGGATTAAACATGTTAGATACATTATATGAAACTGAGGAAATACAAGGGTTAAGCATAAGATGTGGCCCATTTACTGAGCTTAGACATAATTGATTGCTGAAATCCATTCAAAAGATGTGACATTCTGTGAATCTCCAGATGAGAAGAACGATTTGGAAACATGCCAACTCCGGCTCAACATGACCTTTGCAAGCATAAAGGAAGAAATCCGTGTGCCCTTCTCACAGCGGCCTGAGTGTAACTGTATCTCCCAGCTCTCCTTCCTCCGCCTTCACCTTACTTTCTTGTAAAATCAATACCTAATTATCTTGTACACCCTACCCATGGCCAAAATTCGAGTGCTTTGATAGGTATTTACAGCAATCTTCTCAAGACGGTAAGATTGTAAAAGTGCCACAGATACCTGACAGTGAGATAAGCGAGCTATACAACAATTCTTGTCCTAACATTTTACTGTATCATGCTGTTTATCTGTCCCTTGTCACACAGTTTTGAGTGTTTAGTATCCATGTCAGAAAGAAAGATGGGCCATTGTGGGGTTTAATAAACCATACATCTATACAGCTATCTATACTACTACTTTAATTGCAAATTGTTAAATATATATGATAAAACTCTATGTTCTTGCATTCACTTCTAAATTACCATACCGGCATTACTGTCTTTCCAATTATATCTGTCCCCCATTGCATAAAAGAATGTCAATCAACAGCAATTTATTAAAAATAACAATCATTTTTCTATAAAATCTCTGTTATGGGTGAAGAAATCATTCTGACATACTTTCTTTCCGTTATCATGGTGTATCCATCAATAGACAAGATTTGATTGCAAATGGGCTCATATGGAACAAAGTTCTGTACAAATCATGCTACGCTATTGTTACTATCGTAACCCTGGCGTAACATCTGGAGGGCGCATGCACCCTCCAGACAAATCAGGCCACTTACGCAACTCTTAATGGTATACAAACCACCTTTCATAAATGACCATATCCCTAGATCAGAAGTGTAAGACTATGGAACTGCAAGTAAAAGAAAGATTTCTATTTCTGTTAATATCTAGGATCTGTAAAAAAAAACGTGCGACTGATGCACCAATCAGAGGAAACCGCTCTGTAGATTGTTGTAGATTTATTGCAGGAGGTAAATCAAACGCACACATAAAGCGCAACTGGGTCTCAGGTGCAAAGATATGAAACACAAATGTGGTTTTATATGGGAATACCAGGTACAGGGCGAATGCAGGAATGAGACGTGGACAAAAGGTAACATATTCCAGTTTAGGTTAACAAACATAAGGTAACAGATTTCAGGTAAGGTTCCACAGACATCAGTTTACAGATTCCAGGTAAGGCTCACAGACATAAGGTAACAGATTCCAGGTAAGATTCACTGACATTAGATAACAGATTCTAAGTAAGGCTTACAGACATAAGGTAACAGGTTGAGATAACAGACACTGGTTAATGCAATAAACAATGACATAGGAATAGACAGGGTACTCTGAATGTACAAGAAGTGAACCAGCAAGTGCCAAATAACAGGCAAGACATAGCGAATCAACAGAAGTACAGCTCAGTGAAGCAAGGAGACCAGAATGACCAGCACTCTGCTCAGGGAGGAGCTGACAGATAAAATCACTAAGCAGGTGCTTGCAATCAACACAGGAGTCTACAGATGACAGCAGGTGATTAGTCCCACAGCAGCCCGAGGGGCAGGTCAGGAACATTTTTACATATAACAGAATCACAGTTTTATTGACACCTTGGATGGATTTATGAACTCTATTCTAATCTGGACATAGAGTAAGGTAAACACCTCCAGCACAAATTGTGTTTTTAGATGTATTAACAAGAGAAGTATTACTTTTGTGTAAGTGTCTATTGGCAGTACAAGGAAGAGTGGTCATTATCTTCCTCTTATTTGCAGCCCTTGTTGCATAAGTAGTGGTATATATATATATAGTGACAACGGGCCTGATCCAGCGCTACGAAAATTCGCACGACGGGCGAATGCGAACGTACGCTCGGGCGTATCAACCTACACGCCCCTAGCACTCCCATAGTAAAGTCCCTGCTTACGGCGGCTATACCCTACACTGGGTACGACCGTCGGCCGTACGAAAATTCGCAGA
>WWET01000709.1:549167-559578 GCA_011038615.1 Limnodynastes dumerilii
TTATTAACAAAATAAATGCATCTGAATCCAGTCCATTGTCACCAAGTTTCAATCCTGAAATTTCCTGGCTTTTAGAGGCAAAACCTTTCAATTTATAGGCAATACAAAGTAGGCTGAATTAGAATCAATATATCAGTTGGTTAAGTTAACAAATAGACATGGTCCTTGAGGTTCCCGAAAATTTCAATTGTCAAACTCCCAAAACTCCTTTGGCCAATGAAAGACTTGAAACAGTTCAGTGGATTTTCACAAGCACAGGAAATCTTGAAACCGTTACTTTGAGATTCCTTCCTACTGGCCATATGTTGGAAATGTCTCTGTTTTAGGAAAATCATTCTGATATTTATACCTAAATATTATCCAGTTCCCCCTTTAAGCCCTTTACTATACTACACAATAAATCAGTACCTAAATCTAATCAAATGTACAATAATACATAATATTTATATATCTAATATGGGAGTCACATTGAGAAAATGCTAATTTAGAAGTAGACACAGCTGAAAGATTATTTTTGTCTGTCTATATTTCAAAAATAGCGTTTTTAAGACAATCTTGTTTATGTATGGGTAAGTATGCCGATCAGCATACTTACCCATTTATTCTTTGGAAATGTTGACGCAGGCCTATCGCACCCGCCGCAGACCCGCCCCACCGACTGGAGGTGAGTTTGACTCTATGGGGAGTTTTAAGGTTAGGCTTAGGGGAATCTTCGAGTCAGGCTGCGGGGAGGGGAGTCTTAAGGTTATGCTGTGGGGAGGGAAGTCTTAGGGTTAAACTACGGGAGGAGAGTCTTAGGGTTAGGTTGTGGGGTGGGGAGTGTTAGGATTAGGCCGCGCGGAAGGGAGTCTTATGGTCAGGCTGCGTGGAAGGGAAGGTTTGGGTTAGGGTAATGTAAGGGAAGGGTTAGGGTAGATTAGGAAAAGGGTTGGTGTTAGATTCATACTTACCATTCACCATTGCCTGTTTGTCCTGGGCAGTTAGGCCCATTATTGTTTCAAAATTACCTAATGTTCACAGATATAACCCATTTTTGTTTAATATTTAACCATTCTGGTTTTGTACAATGCACTGTGCTTTTTATGAACAAAGAATCCACTTCTGCTCAAATGGGCATTTATTTTACAAGCAGCTGGTCTCGAGTTCTCTGCACCATAAACTATTAGTTTCTTGATATCAAATAACATCTCACACTGTGTGGAAAAGCTACATTAAGTGACTCAGCTGTATTAAATTACAGTAACCTATTTGATAGATAACAATATTAGAACTCAATTTATTGAAGCCCCCAGGAAAATCAGATACAATTTTCTTTCAACAGCAAATTAACACTTGTACAGTATCTTGGCCTAAAAAAATATAAGCCATGGAGACCAAACCTCTCAAAATTCATCATAACTATCTCTATTTGAAGTAAGTCTATGAGTTAGAATTCCTAAAGTGTAAGTTTTGTGAAATCGCTGCATATCACTTCAATTTTGCTACAATCGCTGTATTTACTAATGGATGTTTTTTCCGTCAATATTATGGGGACAAACCAGTGGACATTATGATGACGGGGACAAGCCAGTGGACATTATGATGACGGGGACAAGCCATTGGACATTATCATAACGGGGACAAGACATTGGACATTATCATTACGGGGACAAGACAATTGACATTACGATCACGGGGACAGATGCATTTTTTTACAGTCATACGGGGCAAATATATTTGACAGAATTCTAACGGGCTAGATACATATGTGTTTTTAGAAGAATATTTTTTACAGATATTGCTGTTTGCGCAGCATAACATTAACCCTTGCCAAGCTGACACTTATAATACTATAAGGCACAGTATGGCCTGAAACACATGGCAATGCTGTGCCTTCTAGTACTATTGGCACCTGCATGCTAAGGGTTCTTTTTAAAGCCATTTTTTCTTTAAAAAAAAAAAACTTTACAAAAAAGGGGCCATGATTTCAATAGAAATTTGCCATGATTTTCAACACAAAATCACAGCAAATTATCCATGCAAAAATCGCTGCCTCTTGACGGCGATTATAAATCGCCAGCAAAAAACACTGCGTAGTGAATCCAGCGATGTTTAAAATCTCGGTGATGGCTGGCGATTCATATACGCTGCAAAAAAACGACTTTTGTAAATGAGGCCCTAAGTATGGTTTAAGCATCCATTATACATACCCAAAATCCACCCCTCTGGCATTTGTTCGTTATCAGATTTAGATTACAGGGAGGACTGCTTTAGAATATAGGCGTCAAATGCACTCATTATTTAAATATTAGCATCACAGACCATCTGCACATTGAGGGAGTGGTTAAGGTTAAGCTTATTGGTGTATAGATGTGTCCAGTTTCTAGGTGGCCTCAGCGCTATATGAGTGCAAGCTATAGCTCCTAAGACATAAGGTAGTCCTGAGAGTCTATAGAAGGCTACCTTAAGGTCAGGCCACTGTGACTCCTGGCTGGGGAAGCAGATATATGTGTGCAACACTTTTTTAAGGGCACTTAACATATCTGTTAAGTATCTTGTAAAGGTTGCCTGTGAGATGCTGGTCACAAACTGGAAAGAACCCGTGGCCAGAAAGTGGATAACACACAATAATTTGTGTAGCCCAGACACTGCATGTGACCATGCTGTTGTTAGTTCCAAATCACTACTCAGCTGATCATAAAGCCTCAGAAGGTTAGTGCAGTTCAGCCTAAACATTTGCACCAGTTCCTGACCAGACAGAGAGTCCAGGTACAAACACATGCTAAATATACACATCTGCCATGGTATACATAACCTGTGTTGTACCTGGGGCTGGTGATGTTCCTCCTCCATCACATCTTCCTCAGGTCTTGCTCTGTTCCTAAGGCTGGCCACAGCTCCCATACATAAATCAGTATGCATAAGATTACCTGCAAACCCCATCTTTATCTGGGACCAAAAATTTCACCTGCTTGTACTTGTTATGTCATTTATATAGGCATATTCATTTGTTTCAGCTGAACAGTAAGCTAATCGCCTATCAGACCCACCTCCTTTGTATTTGGTGATTTTTTTTGTCAATTCCCTGCGATTTTTAATCTTGCCCCTTAGTAAATCTAGCGATTTGTATGTTTTGGCTTGTGAAAATCGCCATGGCAATGTTGCAAACAGCTGATTTGCAAGCTAGCCCTATTTGGCAATTTGCTGTCGATTTGGCCTTAGTAAATCTGGCGATTTACAAATCCCTGAAAAAGCAGCAAAAATTGTGATTTTTACATTATCGACATTAGTAAATGTGTCATAAATTTCTATTTTGGCTCAGTATGGGGTCTTACATTTGTGAAAAGAAGTTGAATAACTTCCTGTGTCTACTTAGTTTGATATTTAAGATTGTCTATTCAAGTTATCTAAATAGGGATATATATTTAGAGATATCAACTTAGAAATTCTTTATTTTTAATGAATTTGAGAAGAAATTGGAAGTTGCTGAAATAGGAGGATGCAGTGCCCTCGGCACACCTAAGCCCTTCCCAGAATTCCAAAAGCAAAAATATACAAAAAAGCAGGAATTACAAGGTGCACTCACAGAAACTACATTTAATTGTTATTTTTTATAACACTGTGTATCCTCATCATACACACACACACACACACACACTGTGCCCCTTCATTATATACATGCACTATGCCCCCTTCATCATACACTCACTGTGCCCCCTTCACCATACACACACTGCCCCCTCTGCTCTTTTAGTTACCTTTTATTTGCTTTTCTTTATTCTTTTATCCGCTGTTTTCTGCTCTGTCTTTCCTTTCTTCTGACTCCCCCTGAGCTCCTCTCCGAGCACTCCTCATTATGAATGCTGGCGGCCGGCCGGCACGCAGTAAGAACCGGAGACATCAGGGGAAGGAGGAAGCCTGGTGCCACCACCGGAAGGTTGTTTTTTTTCTTTATTATAAATCATAGCGGGCCGAGTCAGGGGGTTGGCAGGCCTGCGGCACAATCAGCAACTTGCTCCGGTACACTGGTGTGCCGCCGGTTACACTCTCCGCAACGACATTCTGAATTTCGAAAAAGGGACATCCGAAAGTTACTTTTCGGATGTCACTTTTTCCTATCCTTACCACTTTCTACTTTTTAAAAGACCGCATATACGCAATTTATGTATCAAAATGATACGCAGATTACGTACAATAGCTACTTCGCATGCGCAGTAGCTATTGTTCATTGAATTACGTCTGTCTATGGAAGACGGACGTAGTTCTGGATCCGGCCCAATGGTAGTAATATTAGTGTTACATTACACTAATGTAATATCTGGAGGGCACATGCACCTCCATTTACCCACTTACGCACCTTGCCTGCGTATGTGGGCAATCTTTACTTACTCTCCATCTGGTCCCTGTTTTGGAAATGTTGCCATGAACATTTTAGACAATACTACTGAAATAGGAAAACATATTTTATGGTGACTGCACGACCCAGACCTCACCTGAGGCCTTTGTGACTTATATGTGAGACAAGGGGTTAATCACAACAACCACCTGGTCTGTTCTACAATGACTAATTCCTTTGTTCATCCAAATATGACTTTTCAATAAGATGCCACCACCAAGACTATTCACAGGAGATCTTATGTTCTCCTTTACACTAATCTAACACTGTATACTTTATCAGAATTATCATCAACTCAGAATGATCTCTTCTGTTACCTCGGTAGCGTTAAATAACCAAGCTGGTCTGACACGTGAATACATAAGAACACAGAGACGTGAACTTATTAATTGATATTTAATATGATAACAATCACAACACATATTGACAAGAACAGTAACAAAACTGAAGTACAATATGCAAATAGTTTCTTATGAAATAAAAAGGTGAAAAACACAGAAGAAACCTTCAGGGTCGGGACAGACCAGAAATGCAGTGCAATAAAACAAAAAAAAGAAGAGAAAATACTTAATAAAATGTAACCAAAATGAATGACAAAATATTTATGAACTTAAGCAAGCATAACTGAAATACCAAGAGGTTGATTAGGCAATAAGATATTAGTTTATTTATATTTATTTTTTCCTGAACCATGTCTATGCAATGGTTCGAACATTTAATCCCATGCACTAAGAAAAGGCAAGCATAGATGTCAACTTTATGGAATAAACCAGTTTCCTTTGGCACATAGATAAGAGAGATTGATGTCTTCAAAGCATTTGTGTGTTCTGACAAATTAAAAGATTATTTTGTACTCTTGAAGATTCTCCAAACATTTCTCCTCTTGTTCAGAGAAACTTCATGCACCCATTAAACAACACTGACAGCTGGTAGTGATGGCTGTGAATTCCTTGTGTTTAAGATGCACGTTGTTCTTTGTACTTTACCCTGTAGATATTACAGAGTGTGATCTTCAGGCAGTGGTAAAAGTAAAAGGATCAGACAGGAAAGCAGAGCCAGTTTTTAGGTTTTAAGTAAGAGGTTTTAAAAATACAGTATTCTGCCAGGACACAGGAGGCCATCTGCATACTTATTTCTTTAAAATGTTCCTAACAGTCACCATCCAGGCTTAAATTTACCAGCCAGTCCATTCGCTTTTGTCTACAAAGTAAATAAGTAATCTTATTACTGTCAGTGGTGTAATGTGGATTAATGGCAACTGGAGCAGATAAAGGCCCCACCCCCCACTCTGTCCCTCCATATTGTTGTGTTTCAGGGCATGATAATTGTTGACTAAATTATTTTTATTTATATGAATATTAGTTGTTTGGTTCTTCTTTTTCCTCAGAGTAGATTCTTACGGCATTAAATATGGGTGGACACACATAAAAAGGTGGCAATAAGATTGGCTGGGTAGTAAGAGGGGGGAATAAGACTGGGTCACAGAAGGAAGGACCAATACGCCTGGTTGAATACACAGAAGGAAGGGGTATAAAGCTGACTGGACACAGAAAGAGGGCAATAAGACTGGTGGGACAAACGGTGAAACAATAAGGCTGAATGGACAAAAATAAAGAGGGTGCAATAGGGTTGGCTGGACACAGAAGGAGGGGACAAAATACACATAAAGAGGCAATAAGGCTGACAATAATACTGGCTGCACACAAAGAGTGGTTACACACAGAAAAAAAGGGCAATAAGGCTGGTTGGTCAAACGGGAGACAACAATAAGGCTGACTTGACACACAGAAAGAGGCAATACAAATAAAGAGACAATAAGGATGGCTGGACACAGAGTAGAAGGGACAATGGGCCTGATCCAAGGGCGTAACTATAGGGAGTACAATGGGTTCAGTTTCTGCAGGGCCTGGCAGCTTAGGGGGCCTGCCAGCCAAACAATCACCCACAGCACCCCCTTTACTCATAAGCATGATTAGGCAGCTGTGGAGTCTGTTTCCCCAGCTCTGCAATAGAGGGTCACAGTGTATGGAAAATTAATCTGCTGTGACTCTCCAGCATCGCTGCAGAGACAGATTCCACAACTCCCACAGCCTCCAGTCTGACCCAGCTCCTCGGTAGTTGTTAGCTCCAAGTAGGCTAAAAGATCTCTTGCTGATGTCATTCATGCCTGTGTGATCAATCACCTGATTAGGGGGAGGTGTCACGGTTTCCTCCGTTTCCTGAGTGTGTGTGTAGCATGTCTAATGGGTGCACTGAATGTGTGTGTAGCATGTCTTATGGGTGCACTGAGTGTGTGTGTGGCATGTGTTATGGGTTATTCCTTTCTTCAATGACGCTGACAACGTTAGCATCTTCGCAGATGAGAATAGGGGACAGAAGAGTGACCAGGTGCCATTGCCAGAGGCAGCTGAGCCATACAAAAGGTAAGTGATTAATGTGAAAGATAGATAGATAGATAGATAGATAGATAGATAGATAGATAGATAGATAGATAGATACACGTACGTACGTACGTACGTACATACATACATATATCTATCTATCTATCGGACCCAAGGGGCTCTTCAAAATTCTGCTGTGGGGCCCACAGGGTTCTAGCTATGCCCCTGGCTTGATCCAGGCCTACGCCGATGAGCTGTGCTTAGTAAAGGACAGCGTATCAGCGTGCACTCTCCCCGACACTCCCCCTGTGCGAGCAGATTTTCCCTCGCTTATGCCGGCTGAAGGCTATCCTAACGTCAGCCGGCCTAAGCAAGGGAAAATAACCTCGCACAGGAGCGTATGCCCTCTAACCCCTCCCTCCCTCATTAAACTACTTCCTCCCGCCCACATACACTAACCTGAACGTAGTAACGCTGGGGGACGCCCCCTCCAGCTTTACTATGGCACTGCTACGGACACCCGATCAATGCAACATCTGAAACATCTGCCCGGCGCATGCGCAGATCGGCTTTTAAGCCGATCTTACGCTGCTGGCTGACGTCTTAACGCCAGCCAGCGTAGGTCTGGATCAGGCCCAGTAAGGCTAAATGGACACACATAAGGAGGGGTCATAAAGGCTAGCCCAAGGAGAGGAGAAATTGGATGGATGTAGATACACACACGTGGAGGGGGGAGATTGATGGCTCTAGAGGCACACAAGAAGGCAGGAAAGGGTGACTGAAGAGAAACAGAAAAAATGTTCTATGTATTCATTTACTGTGTTTATAAAGTCAAATATGAATATAAATAGTCCAGTGCCTCTTTGTTTAAGAAACAACATTTATACGTAGACCACACTGCTAATGACAAAATAAAACTATTGTTGCATGTCATTAAAATGCAATGTATATTGTATGGCGATAACTAGGATGCAAAGTGTATTGTATGTTGATAACTAGGATGCAGTGTTTATTATATGGTGATAACTATGGGCCGGATAGAAGCGATACGCAGATTACGTACAATAGCTACTATGCATGCGCATTAGCTACTGTTTATTGAACTACATCCGTCTATGGAAGACGGACGTAGTTCTGGATCCGGCCCTAGGATCCAATGTGTAATGTATGGCAGTAACTAGGATGCAATGTGTATTGTATAGCAATAACTAGGGTGCAATATGTATTATATGGTGATAACTAGGATGCAATGTGTATTATATGGTGATAACTAGGATGCAATATGTATTATATGGTGATAACTAGGATGCAATGTGTATTATATGGTGATAACTAGGATGCAATATGTATTATATGGTGATAACTAGGATGCAATGTGTATTGTATGGTGATGATTAGGATGCAATATGTTTTGTATGGTGATGACTAGGATGCAATGTGTATTGTATGGTGATAACTAGGATGCAATGTGTATTGTATGGTGATAACTAGGATGCAATGTGTGTTGTATGGTGATAACTAGGATGCAATGTGTGTTGTATGGTGATGACTAGGATGTAATATGTATTATATTGTGATGACAAGGATACAATGTGTATTGTATGGTGATAACTAGGATGCAATGCGTATTATATCTTGATGACTAGGATGCAATGTGTATTATATTGTGATGACAAGGATGCAATGTGTATTGTATGGTGATAACTAGGATGCAATGTGTATTATATGGTGATACTACAGTGCAGTGTGTATGGTACCAATAACTAGGATATTGTCTGTATTGTATGGCGGTAACTAGGATGAAGTTGCTATAATCTTAATTGGCCCTTATTGTATGGTGATCAGATTTAAGTATCACTGATGCAGCCATCCTCCATCCCTGACCCTTTGACCACACCCATCGACTATATGGTGGGCCCCTATCACATTATTCCCTGGTGGGCCCTTCATGCCCCAGTCTGACTCCACAATTACAATATAGGGGAAAAAATATATATGAAAACTCACCTTCCGGCTCCGGCAATGTGAGCTGCCTGGGTCCCGGCTTCCTCCTCCCCGTTTCTTTCATGTGTATCAGCCGGGTGTGATGCCATCACGCCCAGCCATAAAGTCAGGACTGAGGAGGATAGCCCGCGAGCATGAAGAGCGGCAAGATCGACGACGGACAGAGGCAAGAGCAAGAAGACTAAGAGCCAGCCTGAGGCAAACCTCAAGAATAGGCAAGAGCAGAGCTGTAGAGCAAGAAGATTTATCTCTGTTATTCACAGGATTAAGAAAAAGAGAGGGCAGAAGATAGAAGAAAGCAGGTAAATAAAAGGTAAGTAAAGTAAGTAAAGAGTTGGGGATACAGAATGAAGAGGCACAGTGTAATAATTATGAGGATAGAGAATGAAGGGGCACAGTGTAATCATTATGAGGATCGAGAATGCAGAATTATGGGATACAGAATGAAGGGGCACAGTGTGATAATTATGGGGATACAGAATGAGGAGGCACAGTGTAATAATTATGGGATACAGAATGAAGGGGCACAGTGTAATAATTATGGGATACAGAATGAAGGGGCACAGTGTGATAATTATGGGGATACAGAATGAGGAGGCACAGTGTAATAATTATGGGATACAGAATGAAGGGGCACAGTGTAATAATTATGGGGACACAGAATGAAGGGGCACAGTGTAATAATTATGGGACACAGAATGAATGGGTACAGTGTAATAATTATGGGATACAGAATTAAGATCCACAGTGTAATAATTATGAGATACAGAATGAAGGGTCACAGTATAATAATTATGGGGACACAGAATGAAGGGTCACAGTGTAATAATTATGGGGACACAGAATGAAGGGGCACAGTGTAAGAATTATGGGATATAGACACTATGCTCTTAATTTTAGATCATAGGGTTCCCCTGTCTCAAGTGCCCCAGCCCCCCCGAAGCCTTAATCCGGCCCTGCCCCCATGACACACCTATCTTCTTGTTCACCCTCTGCAATACAGTTCACACTTACGTTACATCTCTTTAGCTGCCCCCCCCCCCCCCCCCTTTACGTTACACATCTATCTCCCTACCCCCCTCCATTTCACATCTCCATCCCTGTTTATCTTACATTTCATATCAGTCTTCCTGTCCTCCCTACATTACACATCTCTCTCCCTCCCCATTATACATCTTCCTCTCCATCTCACCCACATTACACATCATCCGTCCCTGTCATTCCTCATTAAAGATATTCTTCCCTGTTTTCTATACATACACAACTCACTCCTAACTTCCATTACACACCCCTTTCTGTACCCTCCCTGCATTGCACATCTCCCTTCCTGCATTACACATATTCCTCCCTTTCACTTAACTTGTCTCTCCAAATCATAGTCAGCAGCACAGAGAGTACAACTGTGTACAACAGTGAGGCATCCGTTTGTTCAGTCGTTACCCAGAGCACCAGCTTCTGCCCAAGTCCCAATTATTGTTAATATCAACATGCAAGAAACTTTGCTCCTGAACTATTTTATCATTAGAAGATATGCCCTCCCCCTCCCCATTCTCATGCCCATATTTTATGGGGGGTTTTGTTTTTTAAGACCCCTGTGTTTTTTTATTTAAATTAAAATTTGTAAAAACATGTACTTTTATCTGTTTTGTTA
>WWET01000710.1:9075-22345 GCA_011038615.1 Limnodynastes dumerilii
GAGTCATATTTCATCTGTTGCAAACAGTATTAGAGTTGAGAGGTGATGTTTCCCAGCCCAATTCTAAATAACAGTGTGATAGTAAAGCTGGTCAGTATCTGTGTGCAGTAAGCAATTAAAAGATATATCCCTGCATGCAAAGACTACAATTAACTTGACTCTCCCTGAAATCATTGTAAAAGAAGGGTCTGCCCCTTATGCATACCTACTGTTGTACATAAAATAGTTACATACATCAGTAAGTATGCCCGCAAAATATCTGGCGCGCATATGTAGATGTTCCGAGACAGGGAACTTATACAAATGACTTGCGTAAGTCCCCTGTCATTAGGATCTGGGCCAAGATAAGTATTTCCCCATCATGTATAAAATGACAACATTGTTTGGGCAGTTTTGCTTTTATTTTTTTTATTGTTCCTAACAGTAGATCAATTCCAGACACAGCTTCTAGTGGCCCCCCAATGAGCACCATCGTGGAGAGAAAGGTTCAATAGTGGTCAGGGAATCTTCTGAGGAGCATTGTTGTCAGGGTGGGTCTTGAAAGCAACATTTACATTACAAAAACATGATATGAAACAAACCCTCCTGGCTGCTGCCAAGTCATTTCTCTGTACTGATGTTAAAATAATAGCTTTGTTTAAATTTAATTTGCTCTTGTGTATTCTTTTATTCTATGATTAGACAATAAGAATAGCTGAGGGGAGAAGAATAAAACACCTCTCACTGTCCTCTTATTCTCTGAGTGTTATATGGCCAGTCCTGTCAGGTTGTCATGGCTTCCCATGCAAGTTCCTACTTGATAGACAGGTTTAAGTGACAAAGGAAGAAGTCATTATGGAAAAGTTATGCTGATGATCCACTCTCTGAGCTAATACAAATGTGTGTTTAGCATTTATTTCTTATTGATCAATATAAACTAAGGGCTTTGGTACGAGAGAGGAGCTATGTCATGTATGTTAGTCCCCTATTCTGCATGTACTGTGCTTGTCCAGTATAAGAACTTCTGCACAGAATACAGAATCAGGCGCCACCGCACACGGGACTGGCCCATACACAATGTGAATGAGATATGGTGGGTGGGCTTTGATATTTAAATTGTTCAGTAAGGTAAGTAAGTAGTAACTAAGTAAGCAGCAAGTAAGTAAGTAGTAAGTAAGTAAACAGTAAGTAAGTAGTAAGCTAAGCACTTACTTACAATACAGTATTCCAACTGCAGTGTTGCAAGTTGAATACTTGAAGGTATGAAAAACAAACCAAAAGGTAAAAGAGGTAAGTACAACCAAGCGCTCTGAGTTGCTGCGGGATCCTGTATATTCAAATGAAGGTAAACACACAGCAATACCCTCGGAATCGGAAAATGAAGCCAAAAGAAGAACAATATCCTAAATCACCGCGCTACAAGGATGACATATAAATATGCCAAAACAAAATGAAAAATAATGAAATATGATGATATCTGGGAAAAGTCACAAAGTCATAATTCCCAGTTCGACATGAAAGAGTTCATCCCGAGGTAAAAGTTCCTAAATTGTGTCCACCTCAATAGACGGTATCCGCATGTGAAGAAAGAGATATTTTGTCTCACCAGTTTGTGGTTGTATAATTCCAAAAGTGCCAAATAGTTTTTCTGTCTCATTCAAGGAGGTTATGAGCTGGCTCGTATGGCATCTCCTCATGTTTGCTGAGCTTCTGCTCACACAGCCTCTTTCTCGTCTCCAATCCTAAGTGGTAGTTTTCCAATGCCTCAGTATGAGGGGATGTGGGGAGACAGAAGAAAAACACATCTAAGTGTAAACTGTAATTTATTTGCGGCTTGCACACAATGGAAAAATACTCACATTAAAATATGGGACATTCTAAAATAAACGTCCAAATGCATATGTTAAAAAGAGATTTCGTATAAGCCTTTCCCGACGTTTCGGTGTTATACAGGTCTCATAGAGGTGGGTCCATGCAGTGTAATGAAACCAACGCGTTTCAACCGGCCCTCTGGTCTTTCTCAAGGCTGTGTGACCACTGCTAATCACATCCGTCTTTAAATAAATTCAATAAACACCTCCTACTTTGTTACGTGGGTACATAATGAAAAAATAATAAAAATAATAAAAATACCATCAAGAATGCATCGAAAGATAAATAATTTTTCACAAGGTTGCGTGTTTCTTCAAACATATTTTTAAATGTTCTAAACATTTTTAAAAATATTATTTTTATTTAAAAAAAATCATTTTTAAAAGATCATTATTTTCCAGAGGGGGGGGGGGGCATTTTAAAGAAGCCACTTTAAATTCACTGTTTAATCCTAGCGGTTCCAAAGTTTGCATATTGTAAATCCAAAGCATTTCAGCTTTGGCTAAAGTTTCTACTATATTAGGATTCCTCCAATTCTCTTAATTTTTTTAAAAGCCTCCATTTTTGTTATAGAATTCACAGAACATTCATGTTCTAAGAAAAAGTGCACTGAAAGGCAATGATTGGGGAACCCCTTCTTGATATTTCTAAAATACTTCTGCCAACATATCTTAACTGATCTAGTTGTTCTACTGTTTGGAGCAGGAGCATTCAATAAGGTGCAGTACATTATTAATATTGCACGTGATAAACTCCTCTATTTAGTAAGTTTTATCTGTGGTATTAGGTGTAAAATGCGTCGTTTTAGAATCTTGATTTTGATGTGTTTTGCATATAGTGCATAAACCGCATCGGTAGAAACCTGTAGATTTAATTTGTGATTGATGTACAGGTTCCTTTCTAAAAGTGCTTTTGGTTAGAATATTGCCTAAATTCCAGGCTTTTTTTATAAACAAAACAGGGTTGAGAGGGAATGAATTCACTTAAAACTTTTACCTTGGGATGTACTGTTTTATGCTGAACTGGTATTATGACTTTGTGACTTTTCCCATATATCATCATATTTCATTATTTTTCATTTTGTTTTGGCATATTTATATGTCATCCTTATAGCGCAGTGATTTAGGATATTGATATTCTTTTGAAATACTTGAAGGTGCTTACATGGAATGCATAGGGAGTGTTCTCTTACCTGAAGTACTACTCCAAATTCTGTACGTTGTATAATGTATGCAATGTGATCTTAAGTTATTTATTGTTAAATAGTTTTACAAAATGTTTTTGTGCAATTTGTTGCTCTGACCTAGACAGTAATTATTAAACATGCTAAATGATATAATAATAATAATATAATAAATGTAGCCATTTTATGTAATGTCCCATTCACCACAATCATGCCAAGACTAAATGAAAGGAACCTCTGCACACTGACACTGTTATATGCCTCCATGATGCCTACGACTGGTGTAGTGCTAACTTCTTCCGATATTGCATTCCTCTTATACATGCTGTCATGGGCAGTGTGAAAAAAACACCACTTGGGGCACTGCTATCTCCTCCAGCCACTCCCCGTCTCTGATTAGAGCCCAGGTTGCCTAGCTGCACCCGGGAGGTACCCTCCAATCAGAGACAGATGCTGTGAGGGCCGTTGTACCATGGCAGGTCAGCCAACCCTATTTATAATCGGCAGCACCTTGCACATGCTGGTTATAGCGTAATTTCGTGTCCCTTGCCTGTTGTTTCTCTGACAGATCTTCTACAATTTCTGAGTGGTTTCCCTTTGTTCCTGAATTTTCCTTGCGGTTGCTCCTGTTTGCCCATCTTGCCTTGGTTTTGTGTGTGTGTAAGCAGCTATGTGTGAGAGTGCACCAGTTCATCTTGATATTTTCCTATTGCACTTGTGGGATTTATTCCCTTTTATTACCCACAATGCACTGGTATGCATTCCATCTCACACCTGCTAGTGCTCAATTCGTTTTTATGCTTTCCATCTCACATTCTGACTGAGTCTCATGCCTGTGTAGTGCTTGTACCATCTCTCACCTATCAATAATCTCTTTGTCATGTGTATTTCACCTCACACACACACTGTATGAGTTACTCCTGATTCTTTCACTGTGCTTTGTGCCGTTAGTACGTTCCTTCCAGCTCACAGTGACAATTGCCAAAGGCCATAACCAGCTGGGTGTTAGACGCCCTGCCTGTCCCCACCATCAGTGGTTCCAGTAGGTGGTAACAGACACCATATTCACATTTTAATGAATGACCTATTAACCAGAAAATCATTTGTATTTCTTAGTCTTCACAGGTCAATGTTACATTGACACTTGTGGAGACATATAAGGGTTTCCTTTTAAAGCATTGTAGATTTAATCTAATATTATGTCATGGACATTATATGGAGGTAAGATATATTTTTTTACATACATTTTCTCAAAATAACTTATATTAAAAAGTATAACTCTAGTTATCAGATGATTAGGTAACCTGTAATCAGGACATTTTCCAAGATAGAGATTTCCAGTATGTGGACAGTAACAAGGATTGACATTGTACCAACAGTATACTAGTGCACCCTTTGATTTGCCTATGGCTTTTTCAACTGTATGATCATAATGATATATGCATACAGCCACATACTTACACATTTTTTCATATGTATAGGTGGAGTGTTACTTTATAGCATTCAAACTGATTCAGAAATCATAACATAACTAATGTCTAAGTAGATCTAACCTGGTCCTAGTCATCACTTTTAAAGCATGCCCAAATTCTAACAGAAAGGCCCTGATTCTCAGTTTGAAGATAAGATGGTTTTGCCCAGGTGTAATATTTCTCCCTTATTTTTATCTCTGACTCTGGCCGAAAAAGTGGAAATTCTTGAGCCTTTTAATAAAATTCTATTATTTAGTACAGGGCTCAATTTAATTATTTTCTTGCCCACTTACTGGTCCCAATACAAGATTAATGCGTTCCCATATTTTACTATAGCATTATAGTTAAGAGTTCATCAAATAGCACTTAAGAGGGCCAAATTTACTAAGGGGCGATTTAATTAAATTGCCCCAAAAAATCAATGGATAGCGCTGTAGTTTGACAGCAATTTTTTGTAAAACCTCCGTATTTACTATGGGGCGATTTTCCCCAGCGATTTTTCAACTCCAGCAATATTCGTTGATATAACTACAGCGACTTTCTGTAAAACGACAGCGATTTGTACCCTAAATCGCCGTAGATTATGAGTAAGTCGCTGTAGTTAATGTGTCATTACAAATAGTATAACATTGCCAGCATTATACATTATACAATGCATAGAGCTGCATGGCAAGGCTTAATGGCATGCAGTACTATGCATAATGTTTCCCTGAAACACCAATAAATATTTGTCATAAAAAGCAAGAGTATAAACCATATCTCTAAATGTAACTAATTAAAATATAATGTGTGCTTTTATGCGTTTACATAAGTAAATATTGTCCGTTGTGTAAATCATGTGTATTGTGCATATCTTAATGGAATATATTATATTATATTTTAAATAGTTACATATTAAGATATGGTTCAATTGTATTTATTTTTTCTATTAATAAACGGTGGGCTTTATTTTAAGGACCTGATTGCTGATTTCTAGTAAATCGCCACTCACACCCACCTCTATTTTCTTGCTGGAGGTGGAGGTGAGTTGGTAGAGATTTTAGAAATCGCTTTATAGTAAATACAGCGATTTGTATGCTCTGCCTTTTGAAACTCGCGGTAGTGTTATTTTCTACAGTGAGTTTCAATAACCCTCATCTCCAGCGATTTTGGGCTGTTTACTTTAGTAAATTCAGCGCTTTACAACTCGCAGAGATTGCAGGCAATCTCCAGTGAGTTATACAAAATCGCCTTTAGTAAATCTGGTCCAAGCTCTTCAAATGTTGATCTTTTCATAGCAAATGACTGGGTGAAAAAATAGTTTTGTCCCTGTATTATCAGAATTGCCATTATTATTCGTGTTGTGTTTTCTACATTGCCTCTGATTGATTAATCTTTAAGACATCAGTAGAATAAAATAATAATAAAAATGATTCTGCTGATTTACAGAGTTATGCTTTAAAAAAAAAAAAAAAAAGAGTTACAAGTGGATCACAGTACTAAAAGAAGTAAAAAAAAAAAAAAATGTAATACAATGAATTCAGACAGTTTACTGCTACATACCCTCCAACATGACCCCCTCCATTCGGTACATAATACTCTGCTCCTGCTTTTCCTTCCTAATCTCTGATTGCAGTCACCTGCAGTCACCTGTGTTATACTAGTTATTTGAATAGTAATTGAGAGAAAGTGGAGTATAGCTATTCGCAGGCTAAGTGAGGACTCCATCGGGAGCAAAGTTCCGCCGTAAGGCGGCTTTATTATTTTGCTTTTTTATTTTGCTTTTTTATTTTTTAGTTTAGGGACAGAGCAACAATCAATATCAGCTTTCTCTCAATTATTGTCTGCTTATACCTAACTCTCCCGGCTCGTCAGCAACCCGCGGCTCGTAACTCCGTTGCACCCATGGACTCCCTGTACTATATTAATTGTGATCATTTATGACAAAAATATTGCAAACTTTGCCACTATTTTTTTCTTTCATATGGTGATCAATTTGTTGATTATATCGACGCAATCTTTGCTATCAAATATTCGCATGGCTTTTTAACTTAATTCTTTTTCACTGATTTTTAAGTGCAATCAATAAAGGTTAATTTTTAAGGGAGGTGTGCACTGGTAATTATGGCGCTTTTCTGGGAACTATCTTTTGGAATCCTAATTTTGTTCTTACATATATCTTTGAATTACTTACTGCACACAGATACTGCCAGCTTTACTATCACACTGTTATTTAGACTTTGGATAGGAAACATCGCCTCTCAACTCTAATACTGTTTGCAACAGATGAAATATGACTCTTCTGCAATCAACATGGCCCAGGAGTAACTAATTTCAAGCACTTACTTAAGTCTGGATCCAGCCCTATGTTCTAAAATTCTGTATCAAGGTGTATGGAATCACAGTTCGCTGACTTGAGAGTTTATTCCATAATTAACACAACATGTCCCACTGATCACTCACATTACCATATTTAAATTGTAACATTGTTCTTCCTGAGCATAAAAGTTATTTTATACTGTTCTTTTCAAATGAATGGCATGTAAATTGCTGCCCTTGCAAGCGATTAGCAGGTGCAGTACACTCTGACTCTGTAATTGTATTATACAAGTGTTTTTATGAGTTTTCTTTACCTTGTGCTCTATTTTTATATGTCTCTCATGTAAAATATCAAATTACAATATAGTGCAGATGAACTACTTTTTCAGTTGGATGTTAAGAGCATATACCTTGAATAGAAAAGATGAAAAACACACTTTTTTCACTTTCACAATTGTTATATATTGTCTTATTAAAAATAGGTTGTAATGGTTAGGATTGTTATACTGACTGTCAAATTGATTCAAAGTGACAGGAACCTCTTATCTTTTATAAAATTAATTGGTCTTTTTGTTTTTTTTGTCTGTCCGGTATGCATTCTGCCACCTCATGTGTCGACTGGGTTGATACAAATGCGAGGTGGTCCAGTTGGATTATGGCCTGGTTTTAGGGCAGATGCGGTCCTGGTCAGGCCCCAGGTTGGTTTACGCTGGGCAAAGCATTAAAACTCTTCTAGGCCTTCCACTGGATGGATTTGGCAGTTAGCAGTCCACAAAGGGGTAACATTCTCTACGCACGTACGTACGCACGCACGCACACACACACACACACACACACACACACTTATATAAGTGTGTAAGCTTATGGAATTATTTCATTGGTTATTATGGGCCAGATCCAGAGCTACACTTTTACTACGCTGCGCACTTATGCTAGCGTGCCCTCGATGCACTCACCTCGGCACACCCCTCTCATGTACATATTTTAGGCGCCTTACGCTTTCCATACCCTACCTAAACTTTACGCTGCATAACCACTAGCACACACACTGCTAAGCACGCCCATACTGTACGATTTAAATGCTTCACCCCGCCTTCGAAGCGTAAATACGGGTGGCGTATGGCTGGCAAGCCCCATCGTAAGTTGATACACTACTGATACATGACTGCCCCTTACGCTATGACGTAACAACTGACGTACTGTAAGTACTAATGTGTGAATTTACGCTAGCGGACGTTGTTCTGGATCTACCCCCTTATGTATAAATGTGCTTTTTCTTTGGTGATAGTTCTGTGTACGTTTCTTCTTACCCCTAATGAAAGCCGTGAGATGCAGCTGAAACATTGGGATATGTTTTTTCAATAAATTGCCCACTGTGGCAAGAGGGAAGAGATAGATGCTGGCACAAGGGTGGGGCTTAATGAAGCAATTTATGCATATAACATTATGAAGCCCTGTCCATCATCGCTATGGTGGACCACATTCACACTTAAGGTGTGGATACGCCTGTATCTGCACCTACTTCTCTGGTTCCCTTCCCCCGCCCTGGCCCTGTTTTTTGATGCATAATACAACCTTGCGTAACTGTGCCTGTTTTCCCTAATAAGGAGGGAAAATATGCACAGAGAATCCACAGCCCTCCCTCCCAGACTAATCTACATCCCTCCCCCCACCCACTTTACCTAACTTCCTACGGAGGCTGCCGGGGCTCTCCTACTCTTACCTAAAAAACTACACGTGGTCTTTAAAGACCGCACATAGTTAATCTATGTGCCTAAGGGCTAAGTACATTGTGTAGTCATGATGTCTACGAATGCACAGTACGCAAAATCTGAGAAATGCACACCTAAGAAGCCTCTGTATCAGAGTTGGTGTTACTAGGGCTGAGGCAGGACTTGATGGTGCAAATTATATTATCAAGTCCTGCCCAATCACTACTAACACTAGTATTCACCGTATTGAGAGACAGGGGCATGGCTTTAAACTGCCATTTGAATTAAATTGCAGCCTCAAGCCCAGTGCGGGAGATTTGCCGGCTCTCCTGAAATGGCGGATACAATAAAACATACTAGAGGGTTAGGGTCCTAGTCGGCCCTCCCATCAGGCCTTCCACTGAATTAATTTAGATGACATCACATCAAAATTTAGGAGGGACTCATACCTGCAAAAGGGGAGGGGCTCATGGAAAGGAGAGTGTAGCTTAGACAAATAAGGTCAGTTGTGGGCGGAGTTTGGCTAGAAAGAGGTCAGAGGTTATTTTAAATTACTTTAAATGACATTATTAACAAAAACTGTACATATCATCAAGCTACTAATTATTTTTAAAATACTATAAACTTCCCATACTGTCAGCTGATAATACATTTATGCTGTAAGAAGAAATCACACATGCCAATGTACCTTGGACACATTAGTTATTTTTGAGATAAGTGAGAACAATATTTACATTTTTTTATTCATTATTAAGAGGATGGTCTAAAAGTGATGCTAGGCAGAATTTGAAACTGATATATTAAGGTAGGTTGGAGTGGTTGGACATGAGGTTTAATATGTATCAGGCGAATATGTAGCTTAAGTTAGATGTTATGTGCTGATAGTGGTAGTTTATGGTATTTAATTCTGATGTAAACATTCTACACGTGAAACTCCACTCCACCGTTATTAGCTGGTATGTGCATCTTCCTTGCTTGCACCCTGACTGCTAAGAAACTGGCAAGACAATGAATGGGTCAGTCGTAATGTCTAGGCACTTTAACAGTAGCTTATTGGAAAGAAGCTACACTTATGTGTAGCTGGCAGCCCATGTCCACGTTACCGGTTATAGGGCCTGATCCAGCGCTACGAAAATTCGCACGGCGGGCGAATGCGTACGTTCGACCGTGCGAAAAAAACATGCACGCCCCTAACACTCCCATAGTAAAGTACCTGCTTACGGCGGCTATACCCTCCACTGGGTACGACCGTCGGGCGTACGAATTTTCGCACATAATACGCTGAGCGTACGGGCTTAGCACGCCCATACTGTACAATTTAAATGACTATCCCCGCCTCCCTGTTGTAAAACGAGCGCCCAGCCGACCGTCGTACTGAACGCACGCCCCTCGAGCGAAAAATTCGCACACCATACGACCGCTATACGCTCATGTCGTCCAGCCGACCGGAAGCTGTCATACTGGGCATGTGCGGTGCGAATTTTCGTACGAAAATACGCAAAAAAACGTCGTACGCTCGCCCGTCGGACAGCAATTTCGTAGCTCTGGATCAGGCCCATAGTGTCAGATCCCCGGTATTTTTCCTGCTGTATATTCTTGCTATTTGAATACATGTTCTTTCCTTGCTTTTGCTTGGTGTGCTCCTACCCTATTCTGCCTCCTAGCCCCTCGGTTCCCTCTCCCTTTGTTGTTAGTGAGCATGGGCGTATGTTTGGATTCTCTATCTGTCTTAAACTTGTGGCTGAGTATCCCACTACCTGCTCTGGAATATTGAGCCTGATCCAGACCTACGCTCATGAAACGCTCATGTGCGTAGCGTATTTACGATGCACTCCCCTGGGCACTCCCCTTGGTCGTACTTAGTTTTGCTTTCTTACGCCCAGCAAACCCTACCCTATCTTTTCTGATTGTACCCGCAGGCGTCCGTATTTGCGTAGTTACGACGTTTAGCATGCCCATACTGTACGATTTAAATGCCTCACCCCATCCTCTAAGCCTGATTATGGATTTCGTAAGGCAGACACGCCCCCTCGAGCGTTGTTATGAAGCTGTTACGATCAAGGCCCATACGCTCAGAATTTCTGAGCGTAACATATGCCCTGCGCATGTGCAGTAAGTACAAATAGCCGTTTTTACGCTTACGACCACCGTTAAAACGCACACAAGCGTAGGTCTGGATCAGGCCCATTGTGTGTATTACATATATCTGTTGTGCTTATCTGGGACACTGTATGTATTCCATCTGCTGTGCTCCTTCTGGCACTTTGTGGCATACATTATACAGACCTTCACTCTCTGTTTGGCTGTATTCTGTGTTACCTCATTATTACCTGTGTCAAAGTTAAATTATATATCAGAACACATCTGAGCAATCTAGTTACTATATAATATAATAAGGACATGAAAAGATTATTTTATTCTAGTTACGCATTCATGCATCCCTCTGCTGATTAGATCGCACCTGTTCATGTTGTACGCGTATCTCACCCTTATATAAAATCTTCTCTTGCATTCTTTATTGTTTTCTTATCCAGGAATTTGCATATCACACAGGGTGAACATTTTGGACAAATTAATAACTAACGAGAGCTGGTCTGGCATGGGAATGAATAATGATGATGGACATATCTTGATCACCCCCAGGACGGTTTTAACTAAAACACAATTGGTCATTTTAAGGGGACTCTGGGCTAGATTTACTAAAGTCGAGTTTGTCAAAATTGCTGCTTTCTGGCGAATAGTTTTTTGTAAATCGCTGGATTTACTAATGCAAAATTACCATAAAATCGATAAAAATGCTGACTCTCCAAAATTGTCATGTTTAAGATCACCATGGTGATTTTGAAAAATCAAAACATACAACTTTAAAAACTACAAGGTACAGCTTGCTATGTCTGAGAGGGCATGCTGTGACCTGTATTACTACAAGCGTCAGCATGCTAAGGTAGCCTTCGCCACTGCGGCATGTATATATATATATTTTTAACTGTCTTGTCCTCCCCCATACAGTCCATAACTAATCATGCCCCCCATGAAGCAAATAAGGAATTATGTCCCTGTTAAATTAGCAATTATGCCCCCAGTGGAATTAGTGATCAATTTAATTAATGAGGGACATGTTCACTAATTCCATTAACGGGGGAGATGAGTGTATAGAATCCTGCCTATATCAACATTCAACAAGAGTATCCAGGAGGCCCTCCAGGCCGGCCAGGCATATTTCGTTGTGCTGCTTTGGTGATATAACTAAACCTCTTTTCCCCTCTCTTTGCTATACTTTATAATAATTGTGAGCCTGATTCTAAATACTAACAACATCCGACTTCTGCAACCTGCTTCTGGAAGTCGGATGTTTTTCTGCCAGTGCACATGTAAGCACCCGATGTTATGCCATGGATGTCCTAGCATGTGAAACCAGGCACAACTCCTTAATCCGCATGCCTAATCCATGCCAGGGGATGGGGCAGTGGTAGGCAGTTCTGCATGGATCTGTACTCAGATGAACACAGATCCATGCACAGAAGTAGGGTTCAAGATACTTAAGTGTCAAACACTCTGCACAAAAGAGGGTCATGGCAGGGAAGTTCCCTCCCCTCTTCCGTGCAGACTGCCACACCTCCAAGTGTATGGAAAGTGCATGGAGGTCAGGATCAGGCCATATGTTATTATAAAATCGTTTCTTTGCTTTGTGACAGTGCTTTTCAATTCCAGAAGGAAAAAAGGCAGTTTAGAGCCCCTTGTACAGACTAGCAAGTGTTCTACCCTCAAGTGAGCATTTGGTGAGCAAAGTCAGGAACCCTAGGAACTTATCTGCTCCTTCCAAAATGTGTTTTGATATTCATCAATATAATCTAAAAAAAATGTATAACGCCTTTTCTGAAATTATAAATAGAGACTGTCACAGGGGATTCCAGCTGGGATCAGCTAATATCTGATGTTGATATTAATAACAGTGATGAGGGTTGTCAGGACATGGGGTGCCAGAGCCGACACTACCACTATGCACACCCCTGCTAACCATGAGTTCAAGATCACACAGACAGGGCAATACAACTGTATCTTTTTTATTTATGAAACGTTAACAGTTTTCAAATGGCCAAGATGTATAAAAGCACATAAAGATAATTCCGAAATATGTTACCAAATCTTTAAGTCCAAATTGTAAATAGCAACTGATAAATGGCCTTGGTTAATGTATCTTCCTGCTGGAGAGGTCTTTGCTACAGAGAACTTATATCCTGGAAAGATTCAAAGTCTTACACACAGGAAATTTCAGATGCAGGCCCTGGCTGAAGAGATGACCCACAGTGTAGCATCAACCCCTCAAACTCTCTGTCTCTCTCTCTCTGTCTCTCTCTCTCTCTCTCTCTCTCTCGCTTTTTACTCAAGACACATTTTCATACATTGGGGCAGTCTTGTCAGAAGTGGAGGTCACAGGCTTTTGGCTGCTCCTTAGCTAAGTGACTACTGTCTACAAACATATAAGACACAACCCAGGCTCTCTATACACTGTGCCCTCCTGCTGCGATGTTACCATGAAGTCATGGCATCTGGATCTAGGGCAAACCCTTTGATGGTGACAACCTCTGCCTTCCTTCTAGATATTAGATATTAGATAGGGACCAGTCACTCCCAAAATTAACCCATGGCAGTGTTTTGTAATGTCACGGAAGCGTGAGGTCGGGCATCCGTAGCAGCGCCGTAGGGACGCTGGAGGGGACGTCCCCCAGCGTCCCTACGTTCAGGTTAGGTTA
>WWET01000710.1:23509-44273 GCA_011038615.1 Limnodynastes dumerilii
TCAATATAAAAAAGAAGGAGGGGGGGGGGGGGGGGGGGGACGGAAGCAAATGATTCAATGTAATTAATTATAGTAAAAACGAAACATAGGAAATGTTTTCGTTAAGACCATGGGGGGAAACAGTGTTGAGAGCGAAAATCCATTTTGCTTCTTTCTGTAATAGAATTTTATTTAGGTCACCTCCCCTACTGTCTAGTTTGACTTGTTCGATCAGCAGGGCTTTCAAGATTTTAAGATTGGAGTTGTGATAGACCAAAAAATGTCGGGCTACAGGGGTTAAGGGTTTCCCCTTACAATGGTCTGTTGGGGCATTTTTTATAGACCTCACATGTTCTAACAGGCGTTGATGAAAGGGCCTGATAGTTTTGCCTATGTATTTAAGGTTGCATTCGCAGATTAGGCAATACACAACCCCTTTAGAGTTGCAATTCAAGAACTGTTTGATGGAGTGTATTCTCTCATTGCGGTCTTTTATTTCAGTGGATTTAAGCATGTACATGCAAGTACTGCATGTGCCGCATGAGTGGCTGCCACATACCTTATCTTTTCTGGGTTGTTTGGTGAGGAAATGACTCCTGACTAATGTGTCACGAAGATTGTTGGATCGTCTCCAACACATGGGTATAAAATTCGGAATAGCACCAGCAATTCTGGTGTCTGATCGTAAGACTGAAATGTGTTTATTCAGAATCTGGCTGATCCTACTAGATTCTTTGCAATAGTTGGTAATAAATCTGATGCTCTTTGTTTGGACGGACTTTCTCTTAGGATATATGAGTGTTTGTCTCTTAGTCTGTAACGCTGCATGGTAAGCAGGGATAAGTAATTTGTTTGGATATCCTCTGTTCAGAAGTCTTTGTTCCAATTCTTTTGCTCTAAGTTTGAACTTAGTGACTGTGGAACAATTGCGGCGTAATCGCATATATTCATTTCTGGGTATATTGTTAATGACATTTCTGTGATGTGCACTGGTGCTATGTAATATAGTATTGGTCGCAGTGCTTTTTCTGAAAAGATCCGTACCTAAACGTTGATGATCATCGACGTAGATGGTGACGTCTAGGAAATCAAGACAAATCAGGCTTCTACTCATAGTGAGCCTGAGATTGATGTCATTGTCATTTAACAAATTAAAGAAAGTGTCCAAGGTGTTAAGATCACCTTGCCATAGGAGCAGGATGTCGTCGATATACCGAAGCCAAAGAGGTATACACTTTGTGTACACCTCATTGGCCTCTGAAAAAACGACATCCTGCTCCCACCAACCCAGATACAAATTTACAAAAGTTGGGGCACAAGCTGTGCCCATCGCTGTGCCCCGTAATTGAAGATAATAAACATTATCAAACAAGAAATAATTTCTTTTGAGAACAAAAGATAAGAGATCCAAAAGAAAGTCATCATGTGCACATTGTGCCCTTGATCTAAGGAAGTATTTGATGGCATGCATCCCATACTCATGCCCGATACTGGAATATAGGGATTCAACATCAAAACTGACTAGCTAAGTACCAACTGGAACATTAATATCTTCAATGTGGGCTAACAGATCTTGAGTATCCCTTATGTAGGATGGCAGGGTATGGACAAAAGATCTTAAATGGGCATCCACGTATTTGCTGGCGTTCTCAGTGAGGGACTGATTTCCCGATACAATAGGTCGTCCCGGAGAGCATGTTGAGTTCTTATGCACCTTCGGGAGTAGATAAAAACAGGCTGTCCTGGGGTATGTGACTGTCAAGAAATCTAAAGTTTTTTTGTCTATTACTCCTTCTTCCTTAGCTAAGGTTATAATAGCATTATAGGATGTCAGGAATTGTTCTGTCGGATTGCCTAGTAGTTTTCTGTAACAACAGACATCATTGAGTTGTTTTTTTGCCTCAGCAATGTACATGTCTGTTGGCCAGAGGACAATATTTCCCCCCTTATCCGAGGGTTTTACTACCGTATCCTGCCATGTCTTAATTTCAGCAAGGGCTAATTTCTCAGCACTGGTAATGTTAGGGGCGAAATTACCTCTGTAATTGCTAGAATTCAGATCATCAAGATCTTTGATAACCAATTTTTTATAAACTGATAGAGCTGGATACTTCTCCAAATCAGGGAAGAAAGTAGACTTTCCCCTAAATTTGGGGATATACAAAGGATCTTGTGGATTACTTTCTTTATTAAGATCCTCAAGAGCCACCAGCGCATCCATTTCCTGAGAGTCCAGGGGAAATGAAGGGGGGGACGACAAATCTTGGGGTATTGAATTAGTTGGAATGGGATTAGGGTCTCCAGCATTGAACATGCTAAATAAGGCAAGCTTTCTAAGAAAGAGATGAAGGTCACATTCAATATTAAATCTATTAAATGTTTGAACAGGAGAAAAAGATAATCCCTTACACAGTATATTGCGATGTTCCTGATTCAGTACATGTGTGGATAAATTTTTAATTTGCAAGGAATCACTACCTGTTAATACTGGCGGCGGTTGCGTTGTCGCCTCCTGTTGGTTCCTCTGAATGCGCCTCTTCCACGATTTCCCACCACGCCGGATCTTGTGCTTATAGCGTTGGAATACAGATCCGGCGGATTTCCTAAAAAAGGCACTGATGCTTGCGATGGTATGGGGGCAGCTTGACTGGAAGTACCCGATTCTTCACCATCTGTGGAATCAAAATCAGAATGAGAGGGTGTACCTCCTTGAACATGCTGCCTGAATGGTTTGTCTATACGCCAGACATACACCTGATTGGTTCTAAAATCTTCCTTATCTCTGATAAATTTGTCCCTTTTCCTTTCCATAAGTTTCCTATCTAAAGACTCAACGTCGTTTTTATATTTGGAAAACATACTCTGGAAAGATTCTAAGCTTTCAAATTCTTGTAGGGACTCTGTCATTTTTGCAACATCAGCATTAATCTGTGTTAATTCAGCCTCATAATGTGTTATGAGAATTTTGAGAAGATCTAACGAGCATTTCGTTAGAACAGCTTCCCACTCTTTGATTAATGTTGGACTGCCTAAATCAAATGNNGAAAGTATTTTTTGGGCGCAGACCCCTTGGTGTCACCCCATTGTTGACATAATTCTTGCACATTACTAAATTCCACCAGGACTTGGTCTGTTTCATCATGCTATTCCTTAAAGAAGAAAGATTTTTTTGCCCAATCCTTGTCATCAACACCTGTGTGGTCTGATTTTAAAAATTAATCTGCATAACGCTGTAATTGTGTCTGTCTGTCTGAAACATCCCTACATATACTAAAAGTAGCCATTGAAATGATACAGCACAAGATACTTGCTGAACAGGAAAAAAGCTGTGCTGGACAATCAAATGAGGAGAAAACCTCATAAGACAGAAACAGACAAGAAAAAAGTGGAGCCGCACCAGCAATTTGAAAAAATACCTGTAAGGTGGGGATGAAAAGGTGCTGCCCAAATCTCTCAATAAATTTAGTATACACAACAAAAAAGAAGGGATACAATGAATAATTACTAGTGTTGCTAGGCAGGGGGTCTATGAAACCATGGACCACAAGTCACTTGCAGGAGATTTGCAGGCTCTCCCGGGATACCGGGAGAACTGCCCGAATTTCGGGAGTCTCCCGGACATTCCGGGAGAGTCGTCAACCCTGCTTAACTCCTGACTACATAACAAACTTGTATAACTACAGAAACCCCATATGATACAGCTACAAGTATGGCACAAACAAAATATTCCAAAGGTCATAGATACAAACGTCAGAATAAATGTTCATCATAATAAAGTCCAAGATGGAGACCAGGGATGAAAAAGTATTATGGGACTTCCCATTTTCTCACAAGGATGATAATTAAGAACAACCACATCTTAAACTTTTAGGATGATTTCCTCTTTTAGCCTTAAGCCCATTGGAAGCTTGCTTTAGCCAGCCAACCCAAAATGTTCTCTTTGTGTGGACACAAACAAACCAAGCACTTCAACCAAAAAGTGTCAAACCCTGTTTCTGAAAGGCTTGGGTTGTTAAAATATGCATGTTCTATGTGATGACATATAGGTGGGAAGGACAATTCCATCTTGCACCACCTTACAGTTTGGGCTTTGTCCTTCTTGTTGGGTTGCTAAAATTACTATTAGCCCATGCCTCCCAAGTGTCCCGATTACAGCAGGACAGTCCCGTTTTCAGGAAACTGTCTCGCTGTCCAGCCCGCCTCACAACTTTTATTTTTTTTTTTAAAGCCCTTGCTGCTGTGCTTGTGGCAGGGCTTTTCACAGCACATTACAGGTAATAGAGGGAGCCCTATAGCACCAAACCTGTTACTGTGAATGGCAGTGACCTAACCTATGTGGCCACTGCCATTCTAGAAACAGACTTGGTTCTACAACCGTAGGAGCCCTGTATTACCAGTACTAAAATACATCACCGCAGACCAGATGGAGAAGGGAGCATCAGAGAGAGGGAGCGCCATGGAGGAAGGCAGAAGACCTTAAAGGTAAGTAAGAAAAGACATGGAGGCTGGACATAAGAGGCAGACATGGAGGCTGGACATTATAAGGGGCAGATATGGAGGCTGTACATTATAAGGGGCAGACAATGGAGGCTGGATATTACAAGGGGCAGACATAGAGGCTGGATATTACAAGGGGCAGACATGGAGGCTGGATATTAGAAGGGGCAGAAAATGGAGGCTGGACATAAAAAGGGACAGACAATGGAGACTGGACATTGCAAGGGGCAGACATGAAGGCTGGACATTACAAGGGGCAGACATGGAGGATAGACATTAAAAGGGGCAGACAATGGAGGCTGGATAGTAAAAGGGGCAGACAATGGAGGCTGGACATTAAAAGGGGCAGACAATGAAGCCTGGATATTAAAAGGGGCAAACAATGGAGACTGGACATTAAAAGGGGCAGACAATGGAGGCTGGACATTGAAAGGGGCAGACATGGAGGCTGGACATTACAAGGGGCAGAAATGAGGCTAGACATTATAAGGTGCAGACATAGAGGCTGGAAATTATAATCATCAGACATGGAGGCTGGAAATTATAAGAGTCAGACATGGAGGCTGACCATAATAAGGGTCAGACATGGAGGCTGGACAAATAATAAAGAGGCAGATATGGATGCTGGACATAATAATGAGAGGACATGGAGCTGGATTAATAATAAAGAGGCAGACATGGAGACTGGACAAATAAACAGGGGGAAACATATGGAGGCTGTACATAATAATAATAATAATAATAATAATAATAATAATAATAAAAGGGGCAGACATGAAAGTAGGACAAATAAAGAGGCAGGTATGGAGGCTGGACATATGAATCTTGGACAAATAATAAGAGGCAGACATATGGATGGTTGTTAAATAAAAGGGGCAGGCACACCTACTTTCCCAGACACACCCACTGGATGGTACAAGACACACCCCTTCTACCAGGCTGCAAAATTTTGTCCCACTTTCGAATTCTCAAATGTTGGGAGGTATGAATTAGCCTGTTACTCTATCTTCAATCACTTTTCATGGCCTGAGGCAAGTGATATTATGGTGGATAATTTTCTAATTTCCAAAATAAACTGTGGATGCTTCTCCTTTAATAACAAATAAAGGTTTTATTTTAGTTTTCTTAATGGTAGTTTTGGCTGTGACTTGCTTCTACTAAATCAGGCCTGTGATTTCCTTGTGGATAATGTCAAATGTTTTAAAGAAATTTTGAATGCTTTTTAATAACTTGATCCATGTTTTTGAATTTTCTTTTATTCTGTTAATACTGGCTGTTCTTTCCTCTGCAGTGTCGCACCGGCTATTGACGAAACTTAACTTTGGAAGATATCCTCTCTGTGATCTCTATCTTCCACCATGTACAGCCTCCTACTAATAAGTTCTAGTGCCCGATGCCAGAAGTGTTAATTGTACGTAAGGGTGAAGCCATAAGCGCTTCCATTTCCATCTCTGTCCTACCACACTGTCAGTTTGAACAAATGAGGGTGGTATGACAGTTGGTAAGTTGGTGTCAGCAAATTCAGTAATATTTCTATATATTTTTGTCAAATTTTGCTACTAATAAAATTTCCTAAGTATGATTTATATTGTTATTATTTTTTTTGAAAAATTTAAATTTCTGAATGTCTTTTTTTAAACATTTTTATTTTGTCTGAGTTTTTTGAATGTGTATTCCAAGCAGCATTCATAATAAAATGACAAACCAGCTACAAAGACAAAGATTCTTTAAATATTTAAATATGTTTTTCACTTAGAGAACCAGGCAGGTGTTTGCATACAGAAGATGCACTGCAGTCTGTACAGTCTTAAGTCCCATTGCACAGCTTCTCAACGAAAGCAATGGACATTTGTGAAAGATTTTAATTATAGCAGACATATCTTTAACTTGATTCCCCGTTATATTGCTCTTGTTGAAAACAAAGCAATACATGCACATCAAGCTGAGAATTCTAATGAGCAATATCACTAATGTGTAAGCCCCTCTTCTTTCTGCAGCAATGTTTTAAAAATAGTGTCACTAGAGAGTTGGCCATCTTGCAGATTACCTGTGCGTTCAACCTCATTAGCAGAGGTCTGCTTATCTGCTATGCAGTGATTATTCCTAATGAAAAATTTCATGGCAATGCTATTTCATCATAGCCTCCAGACAAGCCGCTCCACTTCATTGAAACTAAATTTATAGATAGGTGAAAACTATTTTGCAGATAGAGATTTCATAAATGACGTGTTATCTGCAAGAAATATAACTTATAACATATAGATGCTTTAATGCACAGCGCATGTAAATATGCATAAATGCAAAAGAACACATACTACAACCCCAAGAGGTAAAAGGGAAAATTATATTTTACCTTATTCAGTAATATGCATGTTTTAATGATATTTCAATAAGCTTTATTGTTTTTCCTAACTGCTCTTTTTGTGATTAGGTTTGTGTGGTTGTGCAGTCCCTTTGCTACCACTTACCTATTGGAGTTGTAGTAGGTGCTCTTTTGCATTTGTACTATTTACTATTGAATTCATATGCTGCACTATTTTCTGGCAGAACTTTTTGACTAGTAGCTTGGTGTTATTCTTTTTTTTTATGTAAACATGAATGACTGAATTTCTATGGTCTGGTTTTTAAAGACAATTTAATAGTGGGAATTTGATAGCTAGATTTGTGCACAAGAATATTTATAGGGCAGGGTGCACATTACCAGCTTCCCCTTGTACCTACTTGCTCATACTGAGACTACGCAGCTCTCCTTTTAAACGTTTAGCTAATTATTGATCTGCAAAAGTCAACAGACATCTATAAAATATTTACCAAACTTATCGACATAGCAAAAGGAATTGACTATTGTTGACCCATCTCTTAGAGATGATAAAATCCACAAAAACATGGATTTGGAAAATACATTGCAAGAGAAGATTTGTCGAAATGGTATTACTAATTAATACATTCCATTTAAGGAAACTTGGAGCCTTCCTACATAAGTTCAACATTAACTGAAAAAAACTAGACTTGAAAATGTCAATGTTGCTATACAATACTGGCCCTAATGGCCCTTAACTGAATAGCCCAGTAAGATGGTATTACTGGCACTTTATATTTCAGTTACATTTTTTTTTTCATTTCTGTAAAATGTTAATGAGATTTTTCCCATCTCCAGTAAAGTTTTACCTCACATTTCTGCTTAAAATCACATTTGAATTGTTTAATTAATTTAGCGATTCATTTCCTCTCACAAACATTTTATTTAATTAATTTTCAATCATGGTTTTCTGTAATTCATGAAATTACTTGGGATTGTATCTAACATAACACCAGATCCAGATATCACATTTTTCCCTAACTTAATTGTGTTTAAATTGGATTGTGAGTACATTTTTGCTAAGTCATACTACCCAATCACAATACATACCAAACCTTCCTGACATAAGGGAAATTACACTTCCCACAGATGGCTTGGGTGAGTGAGTGTTCATTTGGGTTGGGTATGAATTCCCGACAATGACATTTCTGATGGAAGATTCCCATCACAAGAAGCTTGACACGGTCAATATGCAGCTTAATTTCTGAAGTTAGACCAACATAAATTCACAACACATAGTTTACAAACTTCATTTTATGTGATAATGCCTGTTTTCATGTGAAAATCGGCGTTATTGCATGAAAATGAAGGTTTTCATATTTACAAACAATGGATCACCATGGAAAATAGAAGTTTCAATGGTGATCCATTTAAATATCAGGGCTCTGCAGACTTCTGGGTCCAGTGTTCCCTTCTTTCCTCTCTGTGGCACGGCTCTGACTGGTGTTCTGGCCATTGTATGTCAACCAGGACACCAGCCACTCTACTATAGGTGGGAACTCTGTTTGCCTGCGATTGGCCGTCCTGTAAATAACCCGTAGCCCTTAGTTTACTGATGGTTTTAGCGTTTGCTCAGTTAGCGTGTGCCTGCTTTTCTTCTGTGGACTTCTGTCTTGTTCATACCGGCCTATCCTAGCCTTCACCATCTGAACTAGAGTGTGTGTATTCCAACTCCACACTATACCTATTGGGCCATTACCATCTGCACTAGTACATGTGTATTCCAATTCTACCCAATTCCTAATCTGTGCTACTACCATCTGCACTAGGGAATGTGTTGCTGCATTGCGTCTTACACTGTGCTGCATCCTCTAGATTAATGTGTGAGCGTATAGTGGGTACCTCAGTTTGTGCTACTCTTACACCTTGTACCTCTCATCCAAGATTCCTATTACAGTGTTCTGTTGTATTGTCTGCCGGATTCCACCTGCCAGCTGTATGTTAGCCAGAGCCATCTCCGGTTCCAAATGTGGTACTACCTACCAGGGTCTGCAACCTGCTGCACAAACCTGTCCTCAAAACTAGAGGCTCCAGTGAAGACCAGGGGCCGTATTCAGAGAACCGTTTTCACGGGAAGTTTGGTGCGTATTTTTAGGATCGGACAAACTGCGCATGTGCAGTAACTTTATTTACGTAAGTTACGTTGATGATACCCTCGTAAGTGCTTTAGGAACAGGCATGTAAATCGCACTTGGGTACATATGTGCAGATGGGCAGCGTAGAAATGTGTACTTGCAAATTTTTAATTAAAGTGGGTGGGGGAGGCATTTAAATGAACGCATGGAGGTACAGTTAAAAAAAATCGCATGGACGGAGCACATATATGCCTGTAAGTACACACGTAAAGAACAGAGTGGTCTAGGGACTCGTAGGTCCATGACAGCTCGTCTGGGAGAGGGAAGTGTCGGGGGTGTTGGTGGGTGTTTCCTTGCTCCGGTCATGTGTATAATTGCGTAAATAAAAAAAATGGTTCACTGGAGTACCAATTCCCAGGACACATAGTCTAACTGGTCCCAGGTCCCAGTTAGACTATGTGCCCTGGGAATTGGTACTCCAGTAGTTGTTTTAACAGTATAGACGATCCCCCCATATATGCTCAGTGTTTTAAATCAGTTGTATTGTACCATTACTTTAAATTTATTGTAAAAAAGGGAGAAAATCATGAGAGTAGACGGCTTAATTGGTTCAATAGAGAGTAGTCCAGAAATGCTTAAACCACCAGCAGGGGTTGCCAGCCCTGTTTTACAATATAGACAAGAACCAAAATCAGTAGTGAGCAAATATGGACTAGACAAAAGACTTCTTCATAAATGATTTATTAAATCTAAAAACATTCAGTGCAAAGCATTACACATTAAAATATACAATGAAATACAAACGCTTGGCCAAGTGTGTAAGTAAGCTCTCACTACCCTGCAGGGATAATAATGGTTGAAAGTTTGTTCGAGGTTTACACCAATGATACATTTTCCATTGCTTTCTTGTTGTCACAACTGTGCCCTATCCAATATAAATTGAGAATAGCTGCCACCAAAGAAAACCTCGATGGTCAGAAATAGTGCCTCACATTGGTTGAGACTGTTGTGGATTCAATTGTAGGATAATGTGTCAATTCTAGATATGCTCATTTCCTTCAGCTGATTGTGCAAGTAAATAGTCAACTTGTATGTGACATAAGATATACTTAGGAATAGGCTCCAAGCAATTGTTGGCCCCCGTACCCTTGTACCTTGTCGTCAATGTGCACTGCGGTGGTAGACAAGGGAGGCCTGGCTGGAGTCCTTGGCTTCCCGGCGGCACTTCCACCCACCAGTAGGTTAGGAGCTCTCACAGGTGCACTGCGGCTCCGGAGCGGTCCGGGGTATCGAAGTAGCCAATAGTAAAATATCCAATATTGGATTGGCACTTGCAGAAGCAGAGAAATTTCGAAACAGAAGCTCTTTGAAGAGAATCTATTAGCCAGATGAATGCGTTGTGTCACAAAAATACCCCAAAAAAAGAGCTAGCACTCATTTACAATCACACATACTTACCCTTCTCAGAACATCCCTGCACCCATATAGGTTAATAAAAGTTTTTTTCATTTATCCACTGTTTTTTTGATATCTCATTATATCTTTTACAAGGGATGAATTATTGCAAGAGGTTCATTTTTTTAAAAAAAGCACCTTTTTCATGAATGTATTAGGTCAGCTGCCAAGATGCAAGACTCCACAAAAAATAAGTGGACGCTGCTGATGTTTTTAATATCTTGGTCTCTTTCTCAAAGCAGGGACTTTAGGTGCAGAAGGGGCTGGAAATTTATACTTGAAAGAGCAGGTGTTATTCATTAATTCCAATCACAGGTAGATGGTCTGATATAACAATGTCTTTACTGAAGGATGATTTAAAAGGTAATAAGAATTTTGACATAATTCTAACAATATCATCTACATATTAAAAATACATATTTTAAAATCAAGTATAAATTACAACACCCATTTCATTCGTATAAATCAATCCTCATATCGTAGCAGCATAACAAGCAGCCTATGCAGACAAATGTCACTAGTGTGCCAGCCATTGGCCTGTGCAGACAAATGTCACTAGTGTGCCAGCCATTGGCCTTTGCAGCTAAATGTCACTATTGTGTCAACCATTAGCCTGTGCAGATAAATGTCACTAGTGTGCCAACCATTAGCATGTGCAGATAAATGTCACTAGTGTGCCAACCATTGACCTGTGGGGATAAATGTCACTATTGTGTCAACCATTAGCCTGCGCAGATAAATGTCACTAGTGTGCCAATCATTGGCCTGTGCAGATGTCACTAGTGTGCCAACCATTGGCCTGTACAGATGTCACTTGTGTGCAAATCATTGGCCTGTGCAGATAAATGTCACTTGTGTGCCAACCATTGGCCTGTGCAAATAAATGTCACTAGTGTGCCAATCATTGGCCTGTGCAGATGTCACTAGTGTGCCAATCATTGGCCTGTGTAGATAAATGTCACTAGTGTGCCAACCATTATCCTGTGCAGACAAATGTCACTAGTGTGCCAGCCATTGGCCTGTGCAGATAAATGTCACTAATGTGCCAGCCATTGGCCTGTGCAGATAAATGTCACTAGGGTCCAAGCCATTGGCCTGTGAAGATAAATGTCACTAGTGTGCCAACCACTGACCTGTGCAAATAAATGTCACTAGTCTGCCAACCATTGGCCTGTTCAGATAAATGTCACTAGTGTGCCAACCATTGGCCTGTGCAGACAAATGGCAATAGTGATGATTTTTAAATAAACAATATATTTATGATCCACTAAGTTTTAAATTGCTTCTCCTATTCTGTATTGTCTTTCTGTTTCTATAGCATGTTGTACTCTCATTAACTCTCACATCCAAGTACTAACCAGGACCAGACATATTTCACTTGTAATGTGGGGCCTCAGCAGGCTGGTATAGCTGTAGATACAGAGCATAACATTTATCTAGATAAAATGGATTCAAGCCAAAGATATAATTATTATTCTTGATTAAGAATAATAAACTGGGAACCACTAATTGATAGAGAAAACACCATCATTATTAATCAGTGATAAGAAATGTTGTAGAAGTTGTGGAAATCAAAGTAGTATCCACAATGCATAGAAAGTCAAAGCCAGGTGTCAAATTTGTATAAAGGGGCACAGGCCGATTGTTAATCTGCTATCATATGATGTAAAGTTATATTAATAAAATGGGAAGTGTAACTATACTTGAATTTAAAATGTGTATTATTTATGTGCATGAGATGATAATGTTGAAATGATGTGAACATTTTTATTATTATTATTATTATTATTATTATTATTATTATTATTATTTTATTATTATTATTGTAAACTATCCCTCTGTGGATGCATTATGTTATGTCCGAACAGTTGACTGTGATTATAATTAATGAATAACACCTGCATTTGCTAGAATAAACATCCAGCCCCTCTTGCTCCAAACATAACTGAGCATGACCATGACCATGGTCTTGAAACGCGCCAGTGCAGAGCTTATTTAGTCTGCCTGTTCCTTGCCAGAGGTGTCATGCATCTTGCCAGCCGACCTGCTACATCCAGCTCACTCAGGTTACTACACTGAAGCTTTAGTCCGACAATTCATCTACGTAACAATTTTGTCCTTCCACTTGTATGTTTTATGTTGATCTTAACAGTCTTTTTATGTCTGATTTTAGTGTTGTATTAAATATATTTTATTTTATTGATTCTAATCTCTTTCTCAATGCTTTATACAGGTGAAACTCGAAAATTTAGAATATTGTTAAAGTTAATTTATTTCAGTAAATCAACTTAAAAGGTGAAATTAATATATTATATAGACTCATATGCAAAGTGAGATATTTCAAGCCTTTATTATTAATTTTGATGATTATGGCTTACAGTTTATGAGAACCCTAAAAGCTAAATTTCACAAAATTAGAATATTACATAAAAAAAAAAAATCTGTTTTTTAAATACAGAAATGTCAGCCCTCTGAAAAGTATAATCATGCATATGTACTCAGTACTTGGTTTGGGCCCCTTTTGCACAAATTTCTGCCTCAATGCAGCGTGGCATGGATGCTATCAGCATTCTTCCACCAGACTCTGGGACCTTGGTTTCCAAATGAAAAAATGCAAAATTTGCTCTCATCAGAAAAGAGGACTTTGGACCACTGACCAGTTCTTTCTTTCTTTAGCCCAGGTAAGATGCTTCTTACGTTGTTTGTTGTTCAGGAGTGGATTGACAAGAGGAATACGACATTTGAAGCCCATGTCCAGGATCCGTCTGGGTGTGGTGACTCTTGATAGACTAACTCCAGCTTCAGTCCACTCCTTGTGCAGTTCCACCACACTTTTGAATGGCCTTTTCCTGACAATCCTCCCCAGGCTGCAGTCATCCCTGCTGCTTGTGCACCTTTTTCTTCCACACTTTGCTCTTCCACTTAACTTTCTAATAATGTGCTTTGATACAGCACCTTGAGAACATCCAACTTCTTTGGCAATTTCCTTTTGAGGCTTTCCCTCCTTGTGGAGGGTGTCAATGATGCTTTTCTGCACAACTGTCAGGTCAGCAGTCTTCCCCATGATTGTGAATTCTACTTATCCAGACTGAGAGACCATTTAAAGGCTCAGGAACCCTTTGCAGGTGTTTTGGAATAAGTTGCTGATTAGAGTGTGACACTTTGAGCCTACAATATTGATCCTTGTCACATTATTCTAATTTTGTGAGTTTTTGATTTTGGGGTTTTCATAAGCTGTAAGCCATAATCATAAAAATGAATACAAATAAAGTCTTGAAATATCTCACTTTGCATGTAATGAGTCTATATACTATATTAGTTTCACCTTTTAAGTTGAATTACTAAAATAAATGAACTTTGGAACGATACAAATTTTTTGCGTTTCACCTGTATTTCCTTGAAGGAAACCTCATAAGGAATGGAGAATGAGTATGGATAGTGTTTTATTCTTTTTACACTGAGACCATTAAAAGACTTCAAAGGGCTTTACAAAGAATTTTGAATTTTTGGATATTAATTTGTGTGTCCAGGCAGCCTAAAATGGCTGCTGTTCTCCTTTTTAAATGGGCTTTTATGCAAACGTGTTATTAATACTGTGTAGAACCAGACGTTCAAGGCCAAGACATGTTGATAAGGCAGCTTGGTGGGAGCAGAGGGTACGTGACACTAACATGCTAGCTTATACTGCGCATATGTGGAATGTAGAAACTAGTTAGATAAGTAGTACCAATTAAATTGATTAAAACGTGATTATAACTTAATAAGGTAGAGAGTTCCAGCTCTGCTGTTGTCGGGGAATAAAAGACTTGGCACAAAGTCAGCTCGCTGGCTTCACCCGGGACTGATCTGACTTAATGCAGGAGTGATCTGAGCTATGAACATAACTTATCTGACTAAGTACAGGGGTGAACCGGGCATTGTATGTAACTGACCTACCTTGAGTGTTGGAGTAACCCGGACTTTGAATGTAACTGACCTGGCTGAATGCAGAAATGACCCGGGCATTGTACGTAAATGACATGAGTAAGCGTAGAAGTACCCGCTGACCTTTTCCAGCTTGACAAGAATCAAGATAGGGGCCCCTGGAAACCTGTTGTTCATTATCAAGCAATAACTACCAGCTACCAAGCTAAGTATTATTCATGTATTTTGCTTAATTCTTTATTAAATACTATAATTTATAGGAATTGTCTTGTGTGGTGTCATTTAACTCTGGGTATTTACTGAACCTTAAGTTCCACTGGAAACAACTTGCTATTTATTATTTACATTGTGTAAGATCAGCTGACTGTCTTTATTTATTGTGTTATTTATTGGATACTTCCAGCATTGTTTTCCCAGACATTTACACATATTTTTTAGTTTATTTTTCTGGAGTTTGTAAATCCTTCTGCGTTACTTTGAGCGTAGTGAGATTTATTGCTAAAAAATTTCTTTGCCGTTAGAGGTCCCAGAGTAAATACACAAATGTCTAGATAATCCAGCCCACCGCTTCAATATCTATTGAAATCTTTTTCTTTTATACGGTCCTATAAAAAACAACAAGTCACTTTATTTTTCATCATAATTTCTACCATATTCATAATACTAATAATAATAATAATGATGATAATGGTGATAATAATAATAATAATAATAATAATTTTAAAAAGTCACTGGTCTCCTTCCTTTACTATACAGCACTATCTGATGGATTTGCTATCATTTTTAACAGCTTTACTTGCAATCTTCACAGAAATATATCTGATAAGACTTCTTAAGGGTCATACTTATGCTGTTGGTTATAATAGCCAAATTAACATCCAATATTTACACTTTGAAGGCTGCATTCCAATCAGGCTACCATGATTGGCTTAGGGTTTTCATTAGGCACTTCTAAGTGTCTTTTTGTATTTATGCTTCTGTGCTTATATCATGCATGAATAGTCATGTATAATGAGTCTATTAAAAAACAACCTTATTTATTTTACAATTGCACGTTCAATATGTCTACAACATCATAAAAAAATATTCTTACTTTGAAAAAAAACAAGAAATAAAAATCTGAAAAGAAGAAACTAATTTAAAAAAAGAAAACTACAGTAATTTCAATAATACAGAGATGACTGAAAGTTTTTGACATTGCATTATACTTTTCACGATACCTACCAGGAAAATACAATAATTGCTAATAACAGAAGTTGTTGACTGGGGTCTGTAGACCTAATCCAGACTATGGGGTAGATCCAGAGCTAGGTAAGACAGTGAATTCGGGCAAGTCATTTGCATAAATTCATGTTAGAGAACATTGCCTGGATCCAGACCTTGTTAAGTGCATGAACTTAGTTACTCCTGGGCTAAACCATGTTGATTTCAGGGGAGTTTCATCTGTTGCAAACAGTATTAGAGTTGAGAGGTGATGTTTTCTAACCTAAGTCTAAATAACAGTGTGATAGTAAAGCTGGTCAGTATCTGTGTGCAGTAAGTAATTCAATGATATATCCCTGCATGCAAAGAATACAATTAACTTGGCTCCCCCTGAAATCAACACGGTTTAGCCCAGGAGTAACTAAGTTCATGCACTTAACAAGGTCTGGATTTAGCCCCATGTGTACTACAGTACTTATGGGGAAGGGGCAGAGCCTTCCCTTTCAATGGCTTTATTGCGGTAATAGCCATTTAAATTGTTAATTAAAAGGTTTTGAATGGGTGTGGGTCCCCCCTAAGAACAGCCCTATTTTGATAGGGCCGTTCTCTCCCAGCCAGTTTCAAAATGGCTGGGATATCAATTGCTTATGCCTCGATGAGGCATAGCAATCGATTCCCGGAGCACCAAACACGGTGCTTTGAAAGCTAGGGCAAAAACTACCTCAACTCTTCCCCTAATTCTAACCCTTACCCTCCCCTTCCGTTACCCTAACCCTCCCTTCCCCACAGCCTAACCCTCCCTTCCCTGCAGCATGACCTTATCCCTCCCTTCTTCCTAGCCTAACCCTAATACTCCCTTCTCTATAGCCTCACCCTAAGACCCCCCTCCCTGCAGCATGACCCTAACCCTCCCCTTGTATGGCCCTAACCCTCCTTACCTAAGAGCCTAACCCTAAACCCCCTAACACTAAATGTCCCCGGAGAGGTTACTCACCTCTCTGGAGCTGTCTGTGGCGGGTCCTGTGCCAATCTGCACACTCACTCATTCATAAAAATATATTCTTAAATGGCTCCCTGTTTAAAATAGAGACAGCCAAAAAGTAACTTTCGGCTGTCTCTATTTATGAAAGGAGGCCATTGTTTCGGGGACTGCAACCAGTTTTGAATACAAGTTTGCCGTTCATTGTTTTTTTATTCTAATCAAACACATATTTTAGAATTTAATAGCGATATATATTTTTTTTGTATTTGTTTGTTTATCTGGGAGTTTTGGCAAATCTCCCCTATAGCTGCTGTTTTGATATTAGCACCATAGGTTTTTTCTTTTTTAGATTTAAAAAGCTTGTGTGCCCTTTTTGTACCAAGTGGGCTAGTTTTTTCTCAGTTTATGCCTTTGCTGCCCTGATAACCTTTTAACCCTGCTTCTGCTTTTCTAAATAATCCTCCATGTCATCATTATTTTGAGTTTGCTTATAATTCCGAAAAGGCCATCTTTTTTCTCTCACTATAGTTGCTACCTCTTTTGTAAACTATATTAGCTTTCTTTTTTGGGTTTTTCCTAACCTTTCTTATACAAAGGTCTGTTGCTGTTAATAATGCATTTTTTTTAAATTTCCCCACTGCTCCTGTACTCCTGTCATGTGCCTTCACTCTGCCAAAGAATCACTTACACATTTCCCCATTTCCACAAATTCTGCCTTCCTAAAGTCTAGCTCCCTTATCTTTGTGTGGTACGTGTCTCTGTCAGTCATTATATTAAACCAACCTGCTTGATGGTCACTGGATCCTAGGTTCTCACCCACACTTACTTCTAAGATTCTGTCACCATTTGTAAGTACAAAATCTAAGAGGACCTCTTTGCGAGTGGACTCTCTCACCAGTTGCTTAAGGGACACTCCTTGTAATTAAATAAAAATGTGCCCACTTCTAGTGGAGCTTGCAGAAGACTCACCCCCATTTACATCAGGTAGATAAAAAATCTCTCATGATTATTACCTCCCCTATTAATGCCATTTTAGCAATGTCTTGCAATTGTTAACTTCCTCCTCTTTTCCTGGTGGCCTATATATCACTCCAGTATGAAGAATAACCCCCTGAGTTTCTGTGTTTACCCAAAGTGCCTCAGTTTTTACTCCAATACTCCCTATTAAAGTTGCATTTAACCCTTCCTTAACATACATTATGCTTTGCTTGATATGGTTGCTCCATATTTTAAAGTTCCTTAATATCTACTGGAATTATATGAGAACTCTCCTGTCCCAATTAAAACCATGCATTTGCCTGTGAATGTTGGTATAAAATCTAATTTCTTGTGGGTTTTGATTAGAAGCAACAGTCACATAACACATGAAATATAGGGCAGAGAGGCTTTGAAAGCTAATTTGAGTTTATTTGTTTCTGCCTATAATAGGATTGCAAAGTCAGAGGAGCCAGAGAGCAGACATCTGTCTCTGTGTTTGTGCCTGGTAGCCAGATATGTTTTCCTTTGCTTTCTGTTTTTTTTAATTATATAATATGTACAGTAAGAGCATAAAATGAACTATGTTTAAAAAAAATTATGACTGACCAATAAATTAAGCTGTTAAAATGCAACAATTATAGTATATGCATTACTCAGGTCAGAGAAATAATTTCTTGCAATGATCTGAGTAATCAGTGTGTTTAGAAATTATACAGACCAATAGAAGTGCATGTCCTCTGTTGAATAAAGTAATAATTTCTAAATTATAATTTTGAAATGCAAAATTGAGACTATAATTATATAAATATATTAACCAGGTGGAAAATGTAGCGACTGTTTAACTAATAAGGTCAAGGGCCACAGTTTTCCAGTGTGATTCATGATTTCTGCTCTGTCAAAGTGTTTTTAATTCAGGGTTTAATTTGAAATCCAACAAGTCAGTGTTAAGATGACCACAGTGGTGTCATAAAGCATATTTGATTGATTTCCTAGAAGTATTGCATTCATTGTGTGTTTTGTGGCAGCATACATTTACGTGAGAATGCAGATTTGGTTCTCTGTGGAAATTTTCAAACTGCAATACAGTTGACATGATTGATTCATGATTAATGGCACGAGCCCACTGTGTTATGAATGATCAATGAACATTATCATCAGAACAATGTCATGCTGTTACAATTATGGAGCATCATAAATGCAAACATAATTGCATTGTATTTAATGATCTCATTAGAGGTTTCTTCGGGAGAAAAAATTGAAGGGCGCCATAAAGCTCAGTAGTCTTTGGAATTATTTTTGCATATCAGTCAGGACGAAGCACAGTGTAAATGTAAAGGATTTAAAAGGACGGTGTTAACAAGATACATATGAAATTGTCCACATTATGAAATGTCTGCCTTCTTAGACATATGGAAAGAGCATGAATCTCATTTTTATTATTGCACTTCAATTAACCAAATGTATACACTGTCCATTATAATAATTATACAGAAATATAATAAAAAAAATTCTACTGATTTACAGTTATGCTTTTTTAAAAAAAAAAAATAAAAATAAATATCTATTTGACAAGTGGACCACAGTATCAAAAGAAAAAAATGTAATACAATGAACTCAGACAGTTTATTGCTATGGGGCTGGATTCAGATTTAAGTAAGTGCTTGAAATTAGTTACTCCTGGGCTAACCGTGTTGATTGCAGAGGGTGTCAAGTTAATTGTATTCTTTGCATGCAGGGATATATTTTTGAATTGCTTCCTGCACACAGATACTGACCAGCTTTACTATCACTGTTATTTAGACTTGGGATAGGAACAGGGGCGGATTGGGAAATGAAAGTGGCCCTGGAAAAAAAATCTTAAAATGGCCTCGGGGGCAGGACCAAATCAACTGTAGGCGGGGCCAACACAAAGTGGGCGGGATTACCAATTATTGATACCCGCAAAAAGACATAGTGAAGTATTGACTCACCGTTTTGCAGTCATCTGTCTTGGGATGACTTACTAGTAAGTTCTTGACGTGTTGAAAGCTGTTCGGGAAATGTTGATTGAAAATCTTCTCCTCTTGATTGAAGATGCTGCTCCTCTTGATATTAGATGCTGTTCGGCCTCTACTGGCTCTTGACATAACGTCCTCCTGCTTCCTGTTCTGGGGTGCCGCTGCTAATGACCATTCGATCACTAGAGGTCCCCCCTTTTATAGTGTATACTGTCCACAAATAAAACTAATCTGTCACACAGATGAGGTTTGGCAGAGCACCACCACAGTATAGCAGTGCTCCTATACAGTACACAGCCCCATACAGTACGCAGCCCCTTGTCACACAGCACCGCAGACAAACCCCCAGTAACCTCATCGTATGTCTCCAGCCCCTTAATATCCCCCCATTATATGTCTCCAGCAACCCAGCAACCGAGTATCACCCATCATGTCTCCAGACCCCCAGAATCCCCCATCATGTGTCCTGTCATCCCAGTATTCCCATCATGTGTCCAGCTCCCCCCAGTATTTATTTTATGTGTCCAGCTCACCCCAGTATTCCCATCGTGTCCAGCTCCCCCAGTATTTCTTTTATGTGTCCAGCTCCCCTCCCCAGTATTCCCATCATGTGTCCAGCTCCCCCCTAGTATTCCCATCATGTGTCCAGCTCCCCCCAGCATCTCTCATCATATGTCCAATCCCCCCTCACTGTGTCACATCATGTGTGGCCTCCAGGAAGAGCCATTTCCTTCTATTCTTATATTGTAGCTATTGTCCTCACACAGCAGCTGTTCTCAGATACGGTGACTGAGAATTGTTTTCCGTATTTTCTTCTGAATATTCAGCTCTTCCTCTTGGTTTGTCATAATGTTTTCATTTAAACTTCTGTTTCTTATTGTGGTAAAAAAAACTATTTCTAGATATGCTGTAAGGTACGGGAGGGTTCTGATTCCCACCTTGGCCCGTATTCAGAGTATCGGACTGTTAGACTTGAGTCTGTTTATTAATGCAACTCAGGGTTTATTTGCGCCATCAAGCCCCGTCCCGATGCCTATATAAGCTAAAACTTGGTAAGTATGATGCAGGGGGCGGGGCTTACTGACACAATTTGCATAAATCGCGTCATTAAGTCCCGTCCCTTGCATGCGTCGCTAGCTTCCCTCTGGGATCTCCCGGAGGGAAGCTGGCAAAAGTCGGCAACCCTGATCTATATAACTTAGCCTAGGGTAGGGCAGTTTTAGGGTTTGGCTGCAGGGAGGTTAGTCTAGGGATCAGGCTCCGGGGAAAGGAGTCTTAGGGTCAGGCTACGGGGAAGGGAGTCTTAGGGTCAGGC
>WWET01000710.1:69400-82562 GCA_011038615.1 Limnodynastes dumerilii
CATACGCCCGCACAAGGGGAGTGTCGGGGTCAGTGAACGCCGATACACTGTGCTTTAGTAAGCACAGCGCATTGGTGATACGCTGTGCTTTAGTAAGCACAGCGCATCGGTGTAGGTCTGGATCAGGCCCATGGATACTATAATCCGTTACCTATAATGTTAAATTGTTAAACAGGTGGGTGCAAATTTAAAGTTTGCAGGGGGGGGGCTGAACACCGTAGCACTTGCCCTGCTAAGAATATAAGGACTGTTTCTTTCTTCCTACTTATTAATATTAAAAGGAACAAATTAATACAATTGGCTTTCCTGTTTACAGTTTAGTTTGCTCTATTTGAACAGTAAATTGACCTTCCTATTATTGTAATAATGCACCAATCGCCTGACCACATATTTGTCAGTAATTGGGACTACATGCCACCATTCTAACAGCACACACAGTTTGATTATTGCCCAAAAGAATTTTGTACCCTTTTGTACAAGTTTTGGCAAATTGGTCCATGCCATACACTATATAATATTCAAGACAATCAGAAAAAAATAGTGGCCTGGATTAATACCGCAAACAGACCTCTACGTATGGAAGTCTGCTTGAAAATGATATTGCGCATGTGCAGTACCAAAATCTCTGCAATGGAGCACAGTCGACCAATGCTGCGCTCTGCATGGATCAGAGCCCCCTGCACAGGGGGTGTGCCCATCCCCCTTTCGTGGGATATATGCATGGGATGTGAGCATATATTGTAGTGTACGGTAAGGGCAGTATTCTGCATTGAAGGGTCCTGCTGGCAGATCCACAATATGCACGTAGGAGGGAGTGTCCTGCTCGCCAACATGCAGATCACAAATTCCATACAATAGCTTCCGCAGCGTAGGCTGCCGTACAGAATCTATGGGTGAGTTTGAATCTGGTTTAGTGTGTGGCCAGCTAAAGTCACTTTATAGCCTTTTTTTCAGGACAAATGCTTTTCTCCATATACTCTCTCTTTATTCTCTTTAACCTTCAATTCAAGTACTGGTAATATAGTACAGTTTTTCTGCTTTCAGTGCTACAGCCTTGTTAATTACATTAACTGAGGTTGAGTGCCATTCTTTTTAAACTGCCTAACAGCTGATGACCCTGACATACTTCAAGCTTTATACTAGTTTATATAAACCACTGCTTCTCAAACTCGGACCTCAAGGATCCCAAATAATTCCTCCGGAGCACAAGTGTGTTTATTACTGACTATCCACAGATAGATCTCGTAAGATCCTTTGCTTTTGTAAGAAAACCTTGAAAAACATGCACAATTCCTGAAGACTTTGTTTGGGACACACTGAATTCTTTTTACTGAATTAACACATGAATACCTGAAAATGTTAACTCTACTATGCTTTTCCAGTATAGATGAATAGCATATTCTGTGATATTAGCTAAATATTTTTTAACAAATTCACAATTCTTATACACAGATATTCCTTAGTTTTTACCAGGTCCGAAAAAAATATTATTTAAGCAAGTAATGTTAATTGTACTTTTGTGCTGTCAGAAAAATTTTAGCCACATGGCAAGATTTTATTTAGTAAGGTAATACTGTAAAACATTTTAATACATTTAATAGTTAACTTTTAATACAACTGAATTTGACATTATTAGATTTACATTTTATCATTAAGTATTATCAATTTATTAAAACATTTAATTTAGAATAATGTAGTGTTTTAGATTATCATTTATAAATTTAAAAGGTCATTTTAAAAGCATTCCCCTGCACATTAAGTTTATATATTTATAAAAGTTAAAGATTAATCTTTTGTACCAAGTATAGATCGTGGGGGCGAAATCCTGAACTTTATGTCATGCTGTGCTTAGTATATAGAACAATGGAGTTTACAGTTTTCTTTCATCTAGTTACCATTAAAAAGACATTTGATGCATGATTAATGCATGTGTGGAGGATTCTTTTATTTATAACCAGAAAGCATGTACATTAACTAATGTACTTTTTTAGAACATGGTTCAATGAACAATGATATATCAATGTGCTTTCACCCATATCAAGTGGGTTTCAATTAAGATTGTGCTGGTTTATTTCTTGTTTTTATAAAATGGATATGACCATGCTATTGAAGTTCTTTTTAAATAGAATGTGCAGTCTATATGATAGCACATTGTGTATAGATACATTATATAGAAAGAGGATGATTCTCATAACCTAGAATATCTATGGTAGCAATAAAAACTATTGTTGGAAAAAAATAAAATAACTATTATTGTCAAAAGGTAACCACTGAGCAGACAAAGCTCAGCTTGTTCTCAAGTAGTATGAAAGATAGGAAAGTTAGCTCTGTCATGTAAGCAGTAGGCTAAATGGGAGAGGGTCTGTGTCCAAGGAAGAGGAAATTAAAGAAACTCCATCACCAAATGTGACGAACTCATGCCAGGCAAACCATTTAGTAATAGGGGATGAGGTAGAAGTGGAATAAGGTGAGCCTTCTGTCTCCATCAAAAAGTTGTAGTGAACTTTAGATATTATTTTGCTTAAGTAGGGGGGATCAGTATTTTTCCAATTTTAGGCTATAGCGGCCCTAGATGCAATACAAATGTGACCCAGGACATATCTGGCATGATTGGGGACTGATAAGGGAAAAAAGTGAAATAAGGCTATATCCGGAGTAGGGGATATATCTATTTTTAGAACCTTGTTAGCCAAGTTAAAGACCGAGAGCCATAGTTGGTGAATAGAGAGGCATTTCCAGAATATATGAAAAATATTGCCTATTTCATTACAGCTACGCCAGCAATATTTTGATTGGGTTTGACAGATTTTGTGAAGCTTAACTGATGTGAGGTACATTCTATTCAGTAGCTTTATTTGCATTGCAATGTGATTTAGGCATTTGGACAAGTTATGAGACATAATATAGATTTTTTTCCCATTTATCCTTATCAAAACTGGTCCTGAGGTCTGCCTCCCAAGCCATCTGTGATTTGGATTTTATAGTCTCTCAAGGCTGTACAATGTACCGATACCAGAAAGTAATACCTTTCTTATTCGTGTCTGGAGATAATTTAAATTTAAGCGAGTCAGGGGGAGGGCAAAAGCAGTCCGTAAGCCCTGACCGTTGATTTGATCCAATAACTCAGTTGGATATATTTAAAGAAATCTGTGGAGGGAATATTGAACTTATTCTGGAGATCAGAGAAGGAAATTAAAATGTTTCTGGAAATTATATCAGAATGGTGCTTAATGCCTTTAAGTGCCCAACTAGAGATATTTGAGTCAGGTATTAATTTAGATATAGCTAGGGAGGAGAGATTATTAGTGGGAAGAGTCAAATCACCTTTTACAGGAATTGTGTCATCCCAAACCTTCAAAGACGCTTGTATGGACTGGAGGATTAAGGAACTTGCTGGATGAAGAAGCTTAGGGTTCCAGAACGCATCTGACAAAGGAAATTCAGGATAGGCAGCACATTCAATGCTTACCCAGGGCTTTGGAGATGAATTTAGAAACCAATATTTCAGTTGGGCTAGTAGGCATGCCTCTTGATACTTAAATAAATTGGGGAGGCCAATTTCTCCCTGCTCTTTAGGGAGAGTCATCTTGGCTAAGGTTAATTTAGGTGGTTTTGATTTCTATGTATAAGATATCATGGTCTTGTGAAACCTCGGGAGATAGAGATGGGGCCACCGATATGGAATACTGCGGAACAAGTATGTTAATTTGGGAAGTAGAGACATTTTAAAGGCTGCGATTCGTCCCAGCCAGGAGACCTCAAAATTCAACCAGGATTTAAATATATTTGTAAACTGTATTAATAAAGGTGAAGCATTACATTCAAATATTTCTGAATATTGAGAGGAGATTTGTATACCCAGGTATGCAATCGATTTAGGCTGCCAATTGAAATGGAAAGTTTACTGAAGAGTAGATAAAAAAGGCAGGAGGGATATTAATTGGAAGGGCTTCTGATTTACTAGTATTAAGCTTGTAAAGAGAAAGCCGTATAAATTAGCCGTAGATCAAGCAGAGAGGTTCCCGGGCTAGACACAAAAAGGAGCACATCGTCGGCAAATAAGCATAGTTTATGATCATATCCTTCGAAACTTATACCGGGAAAGCCACTGGAGGATCGGAACCTAAAGCGAAAATTAAAGGGGGCATAGGGCACCCCTGTCTCATTCCATTAGTGATAGGAAAAGGGGAAGATAGAAAACCATTAGTGAAGACTTTAGCTGTAGGGGTAGAATAAATAGCGAGTATAGAATGTAGAATTTTGTCTTTAAAGCCATATCTACAAAGTGCTTCCCTCATATAAAGCCAATGTAGCCTATCAAAGGCTTTCTCTGCATTTAATGAGAGAAGAATGCATTGTTCCTTATTGCTAGCTATTCATTCTAAAAGGTGAAAGACCCGTCTAGTGTTGTCAGAAGCCTGGCGGGAAGGAACAAAGCCCATCTGATCTGGGTGAATAATTTGAGGGAGCAGAGGGTTAATGTGGTTCGCAAGCATGTTTGCATATATTTTAAGGTCTGTATTCAATAGGGCAATAGGACGGTAGTTCTTGCATGATGAGGGATCTTTGCCAGGTTTCAGAATAGTGACAATTTGTGCTTCCAGCATTTCACTAGGGAAATGTGCACCATCATCAATCGCATTATAAAGCCCCAACAGAAGAGAAGCAACCTGTTTACAAAAAGCAATATGAAACACATTAATAAACCCATCTGGGCCTGGTGATTAAGCTTTGGGGATTTTGCCAAAATGCACCTGAAGGACTCTCAGATCATGAGAAACAAAATTCTCTGGTCTGATAAAACAAAAATTGAACTCTTTGGCATGAAGGCCAGGCGTTATGTTTTGAGGTAACCATGTACCGCTCATCACCAGGCCAGTAGTGAACAGTTGCTTCACCAACAGTGAAACATGGTGGTGGCAGCATCATGCTGTGGGGATTTTTTTCAGCAGCTGGAAATGGGAGACTAGTCCGGATATATTGAAAGATGAATGCAGCAATGTGCAGAGACATCCTGGATAAAAGCCTGCTCCAGAGCGCTCTTGACCTCAGACAGGGGCGACGGTTCATCTTTCTGGGGCGACGGTTCATCTTTCAGCAAGACAATGACCCTAAGCACACAGCCAAGATATCAAAGGAGTGACTTCAGGACAACTCTGTGAATGTCCTTGAGTGGCCAAGCAAGAGCCCAGACTTGAATCCGATTGAACATCTCTAGAGAGATCTAAAAATGGCTGTGCATGACACTTCCCATCCAACCTGATGGAGCTTGAGAGGTGCTGCAATGAGGAATGGGCGTAGCTGCCCAAAGAGAGGTGTGCCAAGCTTGTGGCATCATATTCAAAATGTAATTGCTGCCAAAGGTGCATCAACAAAGTATTGAGCAAAGACTGTGAATACATAAGTACATGTGATTTCTTTGTTTTTTATTTTTAATAAATTTGCAAAAATCTCCCAAAAACTTTTTCATGTTGTCTTTATGGGGTATTGTTTTAAATTCTTTATTTAGTTTCAAGTGCAATAAAATGAAGATGAAGACAATCAACAGATTCAAAGGACAAATAGTGTGTAGAATTTTGAGGGAAAAATTTATTTATTCCATTTTGGAATAAGGTTGTAACATAACAAAATGCAGAAAAAGTGAAGCACTGTGAATACTTTCCGGATGCACTGTATGTATTTTTGACATTTGACATACTATTCTATATTTCTATACTTGTCCTTAGCGGAAAGATAGGTCATATATTTAGGTTTAAATACAGTCTTGTTGTGTCCACTAATTATGGTCATGTTTTTTAAAATGCTTTCTAAATTGTTAATTATTTTAGATCAGAAGAGATTTCTTCTTTATTTTTTATCTTTTATTTTTATATTGTAATTTTATGAGATCTACAGATGTTTCAACTGGGTTTGCTGATTATAAAGCTATTATCATATGAAATAGATATTATTTATTTGTCATTATGACAGGTGTATATCTATGGTAGATTCTAGATTAGCCTATTTTTACTTTTATTTTATTTTTATTTATTTTTATTTTTTAGATTGCTACACTTATCCTTTGTAGATAGATTAATACCTGTATGGGTATATTAATTGAATGGAGAGGTTCTTTATTATATTATTTTATATCTCTACACTTGTCCTTAGTGGAAAGGTAGGCTATATAATTGTTGTAAATATAGATATGTTTAATGTGCCCATCACTTATGTTCAAGGTTTATGGTGCATATATTCCTCTCTCAGATAGCCTTTATATTATATAATATTAATGATGTACTTTAATTAAATTCACAGATGTTTTGTTTGATTCAAGAACCAGGTTTATGTGTATCTATATTAAGGTCTGAAGAAAATTAATTAAGATATTAGTATAATTAATATAAGCCTAGACATTTATATACATCAATAGAAGAATGAAGTTAGCATAAACATTTCTTCCAGTAGTGTCATCTACAGTATTTGTTCTAATTGAACAAAAAATAGTTTAATATGGTTCATAGCTGTTCTTAATTATGTTTGATCATACTGAATTATGTTTATTTATGGATTATGGATTATTTATGGATTGTGGACAGCCGCTATCAGCTATACAGGGAATTTTGCCATGCAGGCTATTATTGCCTCGTTACTTTACTCCATCCAGTTTCATGTTGTAGGTTTAAAATATGTACCCCCACGGTGGTTTTAGAATTTAGTTTTTTATGCTTTATGTAATAGTTAGTTTTCTACAATGGACTGGTGTGTTATTCTCCGATCCAATGAAAAACGCAGCTGACTAAATTAAAGACCGTCAATCCCTTTTCGGAGTCACCACTTTGAGAAAGAGGACACCAGGTATGACTCATCACTGACTCTTTGGGTTTCCCTCCGGCTGCTGAATTCGAACGGACCTCCAGCTACTATCACCATCTGCACCTCCCCGGTTTTTAGGTGCTGTGCCGGACTCTGTATTGTTTTCTTACTCGGTAGGATCACTTCTTGATGTCTATACCTTTTGAACTCTATTTATGATTTGTTATTTAGCACTGTGTAGCAGATCCGCATTTTTTATTCTAAATATAAGGTCATCCAAATACTCAACACCCAAAGATCAAAGGGGTCTGCAGTTCCTCACTGATTGGAAGAGCTATTTAATGAGCATGGATTAAAGCTAGAAAGAGGCTTGGAGCCAGATTAACTAAGCTGTAGGAAATGAAAAGTGGAGATGTTGCCCATAGCAACCAGTCAGATTCTAGCTAACATTTTCTAGTATGTAATAGAAAGAAGTGACCTAGAATCTGATTGGATGCTATGGGCAACATATCAACTTTTCCTTTCCCTCGGTTTAGTAAATCTAGCCCTTGGAGTTTTTTATTTTTTTTCTGGTTCCATTACCACATAACACATTCCGTCTGATTAGCACTTTAAAACCCTCAACACATTTGTTTGAGTCCTGAGTTTCAATATAGAATTGTTTAGTAAAGATTCGCCAGCAGCCAATGGGGAGGCAGCACTGGTTCAAAGTAGTGAGTCAAACATGGCTCACTGCTGTGAGCCAATCACAGGGCATCACGTCTCCGCCCCCTCACAGCAGCATATAGGGAACTGTTGTGTGGCCAGAGCTCAGTTGGTGGTGGTAAGACCTGAAGCCAGAAGAGGAGGCCAGAAAGAACTGAAGCAAGAAGAGGAACTGCAGCAAAAAAAGGTCCAGAAGCTGCTGAAGGATGAAGATTGCCAGGCAGAAGAAAGGGGCCAGAAGTGGCTGAACACTGCAGAAGCCAAGCCCTTACAGAGAGTTGGCTGGCAGTAGGGGGGAGAACTGGACCTCCCTCGAAGATGGATTGCAAGTGTCGGCGCCGGAAAGAGAGAAGACAGCAAGGTTGGCAGTGGAGAGTCATGCAAAAGAGCTCCACTTGGCCTCCACTGTCTCCCATCCTGCGCGGATGAGGTAAGTGCACCTGATACCCATGGGCAACGAGCAATAAGGCCCTACCTAATATTCCCCTGGTACTGTCTACCAGTGGTGGGTGACATGCCCTGGTAGTAGGCCCATATTTGGAAATATCCTGCAGTCCCTGGCACCTCCTGAGCATTATGGCCTTAACACTGCAGGTGCATACCACCCCTCATATACAAGCAGTGGGCAGCACATTATTGCCCTTCCCCTGAATCCCTTCAGTACATCTGAGGCTGCTGCAGAACCTCTCCCCACTGAACCACCAGGGATCTGGCTCCATGAATCTAGCGGTTGAGGCCCCCATTTGAGAAAATTAGGCACTTTCTGACATAGGGCACAGGCACTATTAGGTAGAGGGGCACTAGGCCCTATAGATATTAGCATGGTTACAGAGTTTAAGACCCTGGGTTAGTTTAGGGCAATAGGGTTTTCTTGTTTAGTGGGTGCTAGACCCTTAGTTGGTTAGAGGGTGCTAGGCCCTGGTTATGTTCAGGCATTAGGCCTATCTATCTCAATTATCCTGATTAGGCTCTAGTGATAGGAGGCATCAACAGGTGGAGAAGACAAGAAAGATCCTCCCAAGGTAAGTTTGGTTCCTTGGAGTTGAGAGGTCCGTCAGTCAAGGTGACAAGCTTCTGTGGTGAGTATATCTTTCTGTTTGTTTGTGTTCCCCCGTCTCCCATGGGTGCGAACCAAACCGGTAGGCGTGGGTGGGTTTCACCAGTGTTTGGCAAAAAGAGGGGGTCTTTTGAGACTTGGTCAGTGATTACTATTTCCTCACCTGTGGCCTATTGTCCCTGTTCTTTCACACAGGTTTTCCTTAGGTGTTGTCAGAAAATGAACTGTTCTTTAGTTCTCCAGATAAGAAAGAAAGTCATAACCAGTGTTCTCCAGTCTACAGGATTCGGTAGGAACCTCTAAGGTGGGATGGGCCTGAGTCTATTCACATTCTATAATGCTGGGATACCTCCCATTATACCTGCACTCTCTTCTTTATTCAGTACAATGAGGTATGTGGAATACCGATCTTCCTGCCATGCCAGTACTAAATTAAGGTTCCATGAGGGTACTCCAGGCTCCTACTAAATAGCGTTTTAAACCATTGAAGGTAAAGTTATATCAGTTGGTAGGAAGTATTCTTACTTGCTTAGCAGTCCTCTGATGGGTCTTGACTGTTGTGGATGGAGTTCTTGCTCTTAGGTGATATGTGGATTGTAATCTCACTGATTTCTTTGTGCTGTATAATGCTTGTTGGATCTCTTCAACTATTTAATTAGCTTATACTGATTTGGCTAGACTGGTACCAGTGGGTCGGAAGGCTCATTCAGCTAGGGCTGTCAGTGCATCATGGGCATCACGGTGGCTTTAGCCAAACATTTGTTTTGAGCTGCTATGTGTTACACGCCGTGTCGGTGTGCTGCCGTGCCGCCTCTCTCCGTGGCTGGGCTGGATGTCCAGATCGTTGCTAGGTGATCTGGATGCCAACCTCCTGCCTGGCCCATTATGATGCATACTGCTGCCATTGGCCCCGTCTTGTTAAATTACCAACGTCCCTGCACGTAGACGCCGGTGATAGTGTTCTCTCTGTGTGCCCATGTGTCCTGCTGTTCGGTACTCTGTGTACCCTTTGAGTCCTATCTTAGTGGTGGGTTTTCCACTCCTGCTGGTTCCTCTAGTCTGTTACTGTGGTAGGTGCCTGTTCTGTTTGGCTAAATTCTGTGGCTGCAATACATACCTTGCCTTTTTACTTTGTATGTCAGTATACCTGGCTCTGTGTCTGCTATACTTACCTTGTCTGTAACCTTTACTTATTAGCCTGCCTCACTATATTTTGTGTTACTTAATACTTACCTTGTCTTGGCCCTTTATATGTTAGCCTGCTTGGCTACATTCAGTAAAGTTAGTACTTACCTAACCTTTTATATCTGTATGCTAGCTTGACTGGCTCAATACTGTGCAGTTTAATATTATTTCTTCCTTTAACCCCCGCACGTCAGTTAGCCTGGCTTAATACCGTGTGGTCAGATACTTACCTAATTCTCACCTCCTGCATGCCAGCTTGTCTGGCTTAATATTGTCCAGTCTTTCATTAACCCACTGTTTAACCCTAACCTGCCAGTCTGCCTGGCTTATTCTGTGCTAGCTATTATTATCCAAACTTTAACTCCTGCATGCCAGCTTGTCTGGCTCAGTTTTTGACGATTTATTTTCCCTGTCCTACCCTAGCCCGCCAGCTTGTCTGGCTCAATACTGGGCGATCTTTTCTCTATTCTCCCCTTTCTTCTCCTCGTCTGGCGTGCAGTTTTATCTGGTTTCCTTCCTGTCTAAACTCTTGAACGCTGGTCAGACTAATTTTATTTTTTTTACTACCTTACCTATTGAAATCTTGTCTTTATCTGTGTATCTGCCTGTTACCCTTGGGTCCTGGGCCCCGTGAGTCTCCTCCCTTTCTCTACATTGTCACTGTCTTATTGGGCTTCCAGGTCTTTTCCTTTTTCTGTCTGCAGAACTTTCTACCAGGGGGCGCAACCTGCTGTTGGGGCGCAGCCAAGTCTATCCCCACCATCAGGGGCTCTGGCGAAATCCACTCGATAGTTAGATTCCGCGCCCTGGTGGTCAGTCCCGTAAGACTATGTGGTCGTCTGTCTACACTTTTGTAGGTGTTGAATGACTCTGCATCTCAGGATCTCGGGATACTAGCTTTGTTTGCAAGATTCTGCATACAGTTGTTTTAGAGCAATCCTGTCCTTAGGTGGAGCTTTTAAATGTTCCAATTGTCAGCAGTGTCTCTCAATAAGAAGACAGAGAAAAGATGAATTTTGTTACTAAATATAAAATCCATTTCTCTTAGTCCATTGGGGGACACCGTGCTCACACCTCTTGCTCTGCTTGTTGCCTATTTGCTGTTTGGTTGTTCTTGTTTTATCTACTTAGGCCCTCTTTTATGGGACTGATTATTAAAACCTAAACTAGAGTGTTTCACTATAGAAGGGGTATAGTAGGGATTGAGCTCTCCAGTTAACATTTTTAATGTTACAGTGCTCTGACTTCAAGTCCAGGTTTAGGGTCAGGCTGCAAGGAGGGGGGCTTAGGGTTAGGCTATAGAGAGGGAAGTATTAGGGTCAGGCTACAGAGAAGGGAGGGTTAGGGTCAGGCTGCGGGGAAGGGAGGATTAGGGTAATGGAATGGGAGGGTTAGGGTTAGAATTAGGGGAAGGGTTGGGGTAGTTTCTTAGCCTTACCTTTCGGAGCACCGCGTTCGGTGCTCCGTGGATCGATTGCTATGCCTCATCAAGGCATAAGCAACTAATATCCCAGCCAGTTCGAAACTGGCTGGGAGAGAACTGCCCTATCGAAATAGCGCCGTTTTTTGCTGAGACCCACACCCACCTACAGGATCCTATTGTCCGCAAGGTCCCACAATGGACTAAGACAATTGGATTTTACGGTGAGTAACAAAAATCCTCCTTTTGCTATTTACAGTTATAAATTTTGCCTTTTTAAAAATAGATGTCTTAGAATAGTTTGAACAGTTCTGTAAACACAGTTATGTATTATTGTAAATAGAACACAGTATGTTATTATAATGCACTATCATTAACTCATCTTTCTTGTCAAATGTAATAACAGGGGGAATTTAAGTTCAAACACCTTTTATTTGATAATTTCATCCTTACAATTTTTTTTGTTGTTAAAAGGACAACTGCCCTTTATGTGGTCAACATTATTTTCAAGGAGGTAGTGGGAAAAGCTCAGTATTTTGTTGAAGGTAATAGCATTTTTGCGATTTGCACCTGTTATATTGCTAAGTGACATTTACCACAGAGATCACATCATGTCTGTCGATTACATTTGACATTTCGCTCCTTTGCTAGGAGTGTTACCTCTAGAGCAACACAGTGTTATTTTCAACTGTATTTTCAAAGCCATATTGATTTATGTCACCTGTGAACACAGTAGCAAATCCACAGCTACAAAGAAAACTAATGGCAATGTTTCCCAAGATACTAGGAATCCTTTAATCAACTTACACCAGAATGCCAGTGATTTAAATTCAGTTCATTTTGTTTTTATCAGAAGAGATCAAGGACAGTAAACAGAGCAGAGTCACGTTGACAGACTTAAATGATTGTTATCAATTGAAACCATCAGCCCCAAAAGCCACAATGTGATTGTGATGCGGGAAGTTGAACAATTAAATCTTTAACAATTTGCCAACTCACTTGTTTGACCAAATTGTATATTTATTGTATTACTAGCACAGCATTTTACTTTTTTTAATAAGAAAGAGAGCCTGAATCTGTAAATTGGAGGGATTCCTCTTCTCTGAGCTGCACTATTCAGGCATCTGTTTGCTCACATTTTCACTTCAGTTCACGGACTTGTGACATCCAGCTTAAGTTTTTAAGCTCAGGCACAGGGGAAATTGATATAGTTCATTAGGGAATGCCTAAACTGTAATCTAATTAAGAAGGAACATCAGAAGTTTCATAATGTCAAAATGTCATAATGTTTATTATAGGAAGATACCTGGCAACACAAACACTGAGTGTCTTGGCACATCATATTGAGATCCTTAATTTCATTAATGAATTAACATTAAATTATCCATATTCAAATATTGATAGGAAAAGTATATATTTAAACCACATACTAGTAGAAAGCACTCACACCTCACACTCCCAAGAAAATAAAGACTCAGACCTCGATATGAGATTTAAAAGGGGGGCATAAGTTTATTAAATTTAAAAAAGATTAACTATATCTTTGGGGTGGTGGCACTGGTAGCAGGTGGGGGAGTCAGCTGAGGTAACCACGCAATAGGATGACAAGCATCCCCTGTTCTCAGCACTGCCAAAGGTAATGGTCCCCGTGAGAGAACAAACCCCTTTCATATTGCACACCCTGGTTATACCGAGGAGGCAGACATGGACCCAGCCATGGGGCATGGCTTTCTAAATCAACTCTAGGGGTGTGTCTCTACTAACCTACCTCAGGGTTGCAGAGACTCTAAAAATTTGGGCAGTTCTCCTGGTATCCCGGTAGCCGGCAAAGCTCCGGCAAGCCCCGACCAGCTACTAATATCTGATGTAAACCCCAGAGTTACTAGGGATGGGCAGGGCTTGATGACATCATCAAGTCCCGTCCATCCCTAGTAACTCTGGGCCTGATCCTGAGCTACGGCCGCCGTCGCTAGTACGGCGGCCGGAGGTCCAATGCGCAT
>WWET01000710.1:111735-125736 GCA_011038615.1 Limnodynastes dumerilii
AAGATTATTGTTGTCACAGGCTTCAGAGAGAGAAAGGGCAAGTCTCGGTTTCGGCTTTCCAATGCTGTTACAGAGGGGGTGGGGTTTGGCATGCAGAATTGGCAAACGGGGCGGCAGTAAGTAGATCTGCATGGATCTACGTTCGTATGATTGCAGATCCATGCAGAGAAGTTAAGGGTGGATTATGGACACGGAAGTTCACTCCCCTCTTCCATGCGGACTTTTAGACCCCTGCACGTACAGATAGCATGTGTGGGCTGAATCCTGTCCCATGCAAGCAGCCAGCTATGCAGAAGCGACAGTAAAGTAAACAGGTAAGCTAAAGGGTAATTATCTTTTTTGGGGCATGCATTAATTAATTAGACCTCTATTATTATAGGGGCTAATAATGTTTTAATTAAATTATCTCAAATAATAGTTCTCTATATATCCCATTTTGATTGCCACAAATTATTGCTAGGGTAAATCAACCCAATACCTAGTTGGTTGTGGAAACTCTACTTTATACTATATAGCTGCTCAGACTGTCAGTTGCATAGCTTGCATGTGGGCATTCCAGTGAACATTCAGATCTGTGAATTACTAGTGCCACCATATTGTGAGTGACCACAATCTCACACCATGATAATCCTGAATCCGCACAAGATGTGATAGTGTACCATGTTTATAGTGCTTAAGGAACATATCCATTAAGGCACAAGTCCTAATAGTCATCACTTTATGGTTTTTTTGGAGTCTGAGTGGTAAAGTTGTATTGGGCTTTTTGCCTCCAATTTTTTTTCCTATGGAATATATATATCTCCAAGTGTTAGCACTCTCCTAATAAGAGAAAACTTCAGGGTGCAAATCCAAGCTTGGTAAAGTAGTAAACAAATCATAGTAAGAATAGGGCAACCTTGGTCACTTGTGAGTGTCTAGACAAAGGTCCCTATAAAGCAGGACCAAAATGTTGGCATGTATTTAATATAAAAAACAAAACATTTATTTTCTGCTGCAAATGGTGTTTTCTTCTTACTATGATTCATATAGGGTTTGTTTATGGGGTCATTGGAAGTCCACACATATCATTGTCTTTTATGAGGAAAAATAGTGATATATGTGGGTGGGGAGTTACTAGTTTTCTTTTCTTTCCCTCTTTTCTTCTTTGTTGAGCTACATTTTGACCATTCATGCCCTAAGACTAGCATTTAGTTGTATTTACCCCTGCAATAAATTAGAACTTTTCTATACATTGAATGCGTTGGTTCTATGCACCATACCTAGAAAGCTATTGAATATTTTGCGGACCATTTTTAAGAGTTTTTTTTAAAGTCACAAAATTTATTATGAGACCTGAAATAATGAAAAACACAGTAGCTTGTTCAATAATGTGATCATGCTGGTAAAATAATACTTTATATCTTTGACAATTTAATCATGTGGGCTAGAAACACAGCAAAAACTGTATTAAGAAGTAGTTTTGTTTTCTTTAAATAGCTGGAAGGGAGAAGTGGTGCAAACTTATTATAAAACTGCATTTTTAAAAGTACCAGTTTAAGTACAAAACTATTAAGTACAAGACTAATAAAACATGCAATATTATTAAGAACTGTAACAGGACAACTTCAATAACAATTATAGTACTGTCAAACTAATAATTAAAAGCAAAACACTGAAAATTTAGGTGTTTTCAGACAGCATCTTAGTTACTGCCACCTAATGCAGACAGCATCCTTGGGACTGCCACACAATACAGACAATATCCTAGGGACCACCACCAAATATATACAGCATCCTAGTGACCACCACCCAATACAAACAGCATCCTAGGGACCGTCACCCAATACAGAGAGCAACCAAGGGACCAGCACCCAATATAGACAGCATCCTAGTGACTGTAACTCAATATAGACAGTATCCTAGGGACTGCCATTAAATACAGACAGCATCCTGGATAGACATATTCCTAGTGACTGAAATACAATACAGAGGAGAAGCACAGACGCTTACCCACATAACATATGCTAAACAAAGTGCCAGGCAAGATCCCTCTTTATATAATATACATTATGCAATACAGAAGTGAAGCCAGAGCATGGCAAAGACATACTAATCCTAAACTTTTTTTTAATATTTAGTTTAAAATTTTATAAAACAGGAAATTTGCTTTTAGTTTGTTTTTGTAGCTTTTATAAAAATCTTTTATCAGGCAAAATAATGTGAGCCAGTCTTTTACAAGCAAAATATGTGCTTTAATTGTTCAGAAAATGTATATACAATTTTTAATATTAAAGGAATGTTACTATTTTACTATTCAATGTGCAAATAAGTTGTTTGGGCAAGTTACTAATGCTGATTACATTACTGCTTCATAAGAGAGTTCCTGTTTTGCACCATTAAATAGCTGTATAATAGTGGGGTTGGCAGGAAAAAAGTCACTATGAACACAAGGGATTCATTTATTTTAGTTGTTTATTATGCTTAGTTTTGACTTTTGAACAGCTTTTTGATATAAAGCATGTCTCCTCTATATAATATCATCATAGACTATATTGTATTATGTAATTCAATATCAAACTAATTGCTGTTTAGTAAATTCAGCAATTTATATGTTGTGGCTGGAAAAAAATTAATTGCAATGTAAACTGTGGCAACTTTAAATAACCTTCATCTCCGGGGAGATAAGGAATAAAGACAGCGCTAAAAAAATAATCTATTAAATACAGACCAATATATATATAGTAATAATAGTGGTTGTAATGAAATCACTAGATACGGGCAATAAAGTTGATGCTTTATTTTAGACACATAAAAATAATTATATTCAATAAATATAAAACATGGGTAGGAACTGCAATACGTAATCACACTCAATAGAATCAAGGTTTTATCCAATTATTATAATCAACTCTTCCGTATAACTAAATAAGTGCTTTGCTGTAACAATTGAAAGATATTTACACTCTCACTGAAGGTAAAGGTAAGCAAATGTAAAATTAGGAGTATTTATGGGTTTGCAAATGTAAAAGTAGGAGTATTTATGGGTTACTCCGGGGAGATTGCATTAGTAAATACAGCTAGTTTAAACTCACCGTTAAATACATGCAATCTCTGGCGAGTTTGACATATTCGACTTTAGTAAATCTATGCCCTGAATTGCTATCTACTTGAATAATAGTAATTATAAGAAGAAGAAGAAGTGTTTCTATTCTACCCAAGGTAGGGGACTATATTATGACATGTTCTTGCAATTTCGCATTACGCCGCCTTAAACTACTCTGTGCAGACTTTAAAGACCACATGGAGGCAATCTACATAACTTACTGGTACGTAGATTGCAAAAAAGACCTACTATGCATGCGTGGTAGGTCCTTTACTAAATATACGCATCTAAGAAGCTGCTACTTCTTAGGTGTGAATATGGTCCTAAGTGTTTAGTCCTGCATTGTGCACAGAGCCGGATCCATACTTCATAATGACAGCCAATTTATGCATTCGATACTCTACTTATACACGCGTAAGTGTGGTGTCTGTAGGGAAGGACACACGCACTCTCCGGATGTTACATGCGATTTAGGCTCAAATTTCCTTTTGTATGGAACTCTGTTCTGTACGATAGGAGATCTGTCCGACAGGTCGGTTTTCCCGCCACCTGCCAAGGTATAATATAATATAATATAATATTTGAATGTTACAGTATAGGCAGGTTTTAAGACATTTGCATGAATCAGTGGTCGTACGGACGTCAGTATTAAGACTGCCTTATGGCAGCATATCTGCCCTCAAGTCCGCATGAGAGAGGGGAGTGACAGAAGAGACCACTCCCCTTTTTCCGTGTGGACTTTAATTCCCCCATATGCTTTCCGGTCCTAAATTATTATTATTATTATTATTGTTGTTATTATTATTATTATTGTTTTTGTTATAATACTGGTATAGTGTAATACAATATTAGTTGTATTTATCTTAATGCATTATGTTTCTTATAGCCATAAATTAACCTGTTCAACATTTGAAATTTGATTAGCTATATTGTAAATAGTTCTGAAGATATACCTTTTAAATTGTTGGCTTTTTGTAAAAAAAAATGTTTGCAGGTATGTACAATATTGTGTGTATTTTATTGTCACATGCTGTGCAGTGTAAAAGTGCAAAACATTCCTCCATAGCTCTGTTAAAAAAGTTCTAGTCCATTTTCCCCACCCCGACATTTTCAGCATAGTGTTGTAAGACAATCTTTTGCAGGTCAATAAAGATAAGACTACAGTAATATAATATGTTGTGAGGTCACATGCTCCACCAATCAGCACACTGTGTTGGTAAACACATCACTGGGTGTTGCATAATATACTATATGCAGTATCATTTATTGGCTGTGTTATGTAAATTGTCTCTGCACAAGTCATTCTGAATTCTGTATTAGTTTGGTTTTAAAATAAAACATGTTTATTTTTTCAGATTTCTTATGGCTAAAAATAACTTTAGCCACCCTGGGACGACTGGGAATCACCATGGCTTTTGAAATTGTATATTTCATAAATACAGAGCTGTATCCAACACCGCTGAGGTAACTGAAAAACAGTTTTTTCTTTTTTGTAACACCCTTTATTTTTGGAATGTTAATGCCACATAGACTCTTGCAGAGAAAATCATGCAGTTTATAACAGATTTACATAATATTTTCATTTTAGGCATTGCTTACATAATCATCCAAATATGACATTAAGGAAGAAAATAAGCTAAAATGATAGTTGGTGTCATTATGTGTACTGTGCCTCAGGATTCCTATATTCTATACATGCACATGTAATTGCTATTTTCATGGATTAGTGCATAACTATTCTTTGTTGACTATTATACCAACAGCATATTTGATGTACTGTATATACATTAGATAGGACCTCGCTGGGGACAGTTTCTATCCTTACAGCTCAAGCTGACCACACACTAGAATTATCGGTTCCAGCAGTATACTGTCTAATTTCCCACCAGTGAAATTACCTAATATTGGCATCATACTAGCGATTGTGGCTGGATATTTTCTGGCACACTGGCTTCATTTGCATTGCAACCCTTATACTAGGAACGGAATTAAGACTTTATGTATGAATGGGTCTTTACTCGTGCATTCAGTCAGCTTGTGCATCATTAGAACAGGGCTCCATCTGCTGTTACAGATGTATAGCTCTGGGCATCTGGGACAGTCGCCTGCTGTAGTTGAAAGAAAACAGTTGTTTTAGGTAGGACAGACCTGGCTAACCTGTGACCCTCCAGGTGTTGTAAAACTATGACTCCCTGCATGCTTTTGTCATGTATCAACTATGCCTATGCAGTTAAAGCATGCTGGAAGGGAGTCGTAGTTTCACAATACCTGGGACCAGATTTACTAAAGGCGATAAAAACTTAAATAAAAACTTTAAAAAAATCATTAATAATAATAAAAATATCAGCCGTGGCATGCTATTCACCCTTAGCATGCTGCGGCATATAGTACTATAAGGCACAGCATGCCCCTGTGTTGCAGGGCATGCTGTGCCTTTTAGTACCATGAGTGGCAGCATGCCAAGTGTTAATGGCATGCCGTCACATACATTATGTTTCCTCTGTCCTTGTCATAAATCATACAGTGCCCCATCATAAACATAAACCATATAGTGTCCCGTCATAAACATAAACCATATAGTGCCCCATCATAAACATAAACAACATAGTGCCCCGCAATAAACATAAATACTATAGTGCTCCGTCATAAACATAAACCATATAGTGCCCCGCAATAAACATAAGCCATATAGTTCCCCGCAATAAACATAAACCATATAGTGTCCCATCATAAACATAAACCATATAGTGCCCCGCAATAAACATAAGCCATATAGTTTCCCCATTATCACCATCTTCCCCTCTCAATTTGCTTTTCATCAGCCCCCCTCCCCATAACCCCCCACCATTTTTTGATTTCGTTATCACCTTCATCTTTTCTTACCAGGTGCATCTCCCTCCTGTGTTGCCCCCCCGGCCCTTCATCTCTGCAATGTATTGTGTCGTGATTCTTTATATTTTTTAATTGGTTTGCAGGGATAGACTAAGTAGTATACATACCTACCCTCCGCCGCAGCTCTTCTATCCATGCGTGTGACGTCATGGCGTCACATGCATGGAGCTCGGCAAGTGGCGCCACAGGAGTCCGGCAGCTGTTAGATCTCTGACAGTCTGCCGGCTCCAGATGCACTGATAAGTGTGTCTGAAGCCGGCAGACTGTCAGAGTTCTAACAGCTGCCGGACTCTTGCGGCGCCACTTGTTCTGTTTGGCGCCTGGAGCTCGCGCTCCAGTTGCTCCACCCTCCCTACGCCCCTGCATGCACTCCTCCAGACACTCCCCCTGTGCCCGGCGTAATTACACACTGTTTTGCCGACTGAAGGCTACCCTAACTTTAGCCAGCGTAACAGAGTGTAAATATGCTGTGCACCGCAGCATAACAACCTAACCCAGCCCTCCCTTCCTCATTTCCCTACCCCCCCCCGTCTACCTTCCCTAAGTACAGCATAGTTATGGAGAGGAATGCCCCCTCCACCGTAGCTATGCTGTAGTTACGGACGCCGGATCCTGACTAAAGGGTCTCCCTAGTTACGCCGGGCAACATTTGTTAAACAGCCGAACTTTATTACGGTGGGTGGCGTAGGCCTGGATCAGGCCCATTGTGCCCATTAAACAGTATTAACACATAGTGCCCTGATATAGTAATAATACATAGTGCCCCATAAACAGTTAAAACACATTGTGCCAGTTAATCAGTTATAGCTGATAGTACCCGTGACATAAAAAATGCACATAGTGCCCCTTAAATAGTTAAAACACATTGTGCCCCAATATAGTAATAATACATAGTGCTCCAATACAGTATAAAAGCATTGTGGTCCCTTATAGTAAAAATACATATTCACCCCTTATAGTAAAAATACATACTGCTTTGGTATTGTTAAAATACATAGTGGCCCCTTATAGTAAGTAATGTCATAGTGGCCTCATCTTGAGAATAAATACAATTTTTAATATCTGTAAAATCTTTTAAAGAATAATAAATATAATACTTACTTTTCTGAAGTCTTCTATGTTGATTGTAGACATTGTTGGCCAGGTCCTTCTTTTTCTTGTGGAGCTCCGGTGACAGGCTCCTTCTTCTTCTGTGTCCCCGGCAAATAACACATGTCTTTTCTGGACCCTTATTTATACCCTCTAACCCCCTGTATTTTTACTATATTTTTTATACTGTATTGGGGCACTATGAGTTTTAACTGTTTAAGGGGCGCTATGTGTAATTTCTATGTCATGGGCACTATCAGTTTTAACTGTTTAACGGGTACAAAGTATTTAAACTGTTAAAGGGGCACTATGTTTTATTACTATATCTGGGCACTATTTTTTAATACTATTTAACGGAGAAGTGTGTGTTATAACTATAGAATGGGGCAGTGTGTGTATTTTAAAACTAACTGGGCTCCATATGATTTAAAACAGATATGGGGCACATAATGTGTGTGGCGGTATGCCATTAACACCTTAGCATGCTGCCGCTTATGGTACTAATAGGCACAGCATGCCCTGCAATACGTGGGCATGCTGTGCCTTATAGTACTATATGCCGCAGCATGCTAAGGGTTAATAGCATGTTCCGGCAGGGATTTTTGTATTGTTATATACTTTTTTTTAATGATTTATTTAAAAAATGTAAACGTAAAAAATTTTTTTTTTTTACTAAGGGGCAGGATGTGTGGTGATTTTGTAAGGGTTAATTTGCTGCGATTACAAGCTTAATAGACAGGAGAAACTCACCCCTTAGTAAATTCAGGAATTTAACAAATAAAATCGTTGCCAAACTACAGCGATGTGCAGCGATTTTTATGGCCGATTTAAATCACCCTTTAGTAAATCTGGCCCCTGGATAGTCACTGGTTTGCCAGGTCTGAGCTCTGCTGTATATGCTGCGTGTTAATACTGATTTGCAAAATTAGGCAGCATTTATCAGTACTCGCAATCCAAAATCTGTTTAGGCTCTCCCCGTCTTTATGATTATCAGTGTTTAGAAAATTGGATGATCGGACCAGTAATCACTAGTGTGTGGTGAGCTTAAGAGCGTCATCTTGAGATAAGATAAGTTACTCTGCTAACAACCTTACTCTCTCTCTCTCTTGTTGGGTGCAACAGGGTTTGTAATCAGAAAATAATAAAAAAAAAATAATTGGAATACAGAAAACTTTAGTATAGAACAACATACTGTAAGTGCAGACTTCCCTATGTATTTCTATTCTGACCAATGACCATGTGTCGTCTAAAACATCAATGGATTCTCACTAATGAAACAAAATAAATGAGGATTTTATGAACAGATGGCGACCATCCTCCAATTCTCTCTCCCTTTTTTAGTACTGGCAACATAGCAGTGGTGAATATAGTACAGACTTGCTAAAAAAGAGAAATTAACATGTCTAACATTCTGAACCATAATAGATAATGTTTTGTGTAATTAGCTGAGAATTTATTTTTAAACAATCAAAACAGAAACTAAAGCTGGGTATAAACTGCTGCTTTTTCCACTTAATTATCACACCAATCAAATGATAAATGAATGTCTGGAACAATATTGTTTTAGTGTGGATGCTTTATCTTGTCAAAGATTGGATTTTTTTTAACCTCCCAATCTTACCAATCAAACAATAGAACGCTGTCAGAAGAAGAGAGGGTTTCCGGTAAATTGTGTGTAGTGTGTATGCATGAATTGCCACATTCTTCAGGACTTGCAGTCATTTATTATATTGTTTCATTGTATGATACTTGTGTAGTGTGTGCCCAGCTTTAGATAATGTCATGGACATTTCTACCACTGGTGGATAATCCTTTTACTGAAATGTGAAATAACCCACTGATACTGTAGGTTAGGGTTGTAGCACATTAATAATTGTTTATTTTTGTTGTTTATTAATAAATAGTTATCTGTAAGGAGTTAATAAAAAAAAACATTAGTATTCTTTATTTTTATTGTTTCCTATTATTCTCAGTTATTCCATGATGTCAAATAGAAGCGAAGCAAGCATTTAGAATTGGTGCAGTCCTGTAAACAAGAATACTGGTCAATTGATAACTTGCTGCATGATGCCATGAAACTAATTAGCAAATAGAGAAATCTGCAGATGATTTGAGTATCATTGCAATGTTAGTTTTGTTACAAATCATTTACAGTGTTCTTTGGTACATGTCATGTGTTTGAAATTCTTTTATACTCTCCAACTGGATTGGCATCTTTCAACAATGATGTTTTCATATGTCATTGATGGCCATGGTTATTTTGATGGTGGAGTGATGAAAACAGGAAAATTGCAGGAAAAGGAGTGCTGCTTTTTTTGTTTAAATCACTTTTATTAGTGACAGGCATATGCATGGTACCTTTGAATGTGTTCATGTGTGTGATAGGTTAACTCTGGACACTGCAATAGCCCAACAACAGTTCCTCATTGTATAATTGTTTTCCTATTTATCTTTATTGGTTTCAAAGTTCAGCCAGATTACAGCCCCTCTGATCAGAAGCACTGGAACAGACTGTGCGGAACAGATACTCTACAACTGTCTAGTATGTTCCTACACTGGAACAGTCTGGTTGCTATTCTGTACATGCACATTCTGCATACTGGTGATTGGGCAAAACAACCCCCCCTTCCTCCTCAGCGTTCTGGCAGTGTCCTCGGTTAAATGAAGCTTCCTCTGCAGCCTCTATAGCACTTTCTAATAATCCCATCAGTGTGAAATAGCTATGTTTTCCTCAAACAGTTTTTTCTAACTACTGCACATACAAGATTTTTGCACATTATTTTGATGGGATTTTCCATAAGTATTAACCTGATCATTGAAATTATGTTTGAATTTAATGTTTTAATTAAATGAATTCAGTCAGTAACTTTTACCTTTACAGAAACTTTGGTGTGTCCTTATGCTCAGGGATGTGTGATTTGGGTGGAATCATAGCCCCATTCCTACTCTTCCGTTTGGCAGAACTATGGGTGGAACTGCCACTCATCATATTTGGTAAGATTCTGTTTCCAGGGAAAACAGTATGGAGAATATTTAATTACATCTCATGGTACAGAACGCCAAAGACATCTCTTAGACTGAAATAGATGAAATACAACATGCTCTTTTATCTATGCACTGACGTGAATATTCCCCAAAGTGTGTGCTTTTTATACTATGATATCACAGTTCAGTTTGTAGCATTAAATAAGATTACATGGTGGATGGTGGGAGGATTGGTGCATTTAAAACACAGAGGGTAAAACCCAGCATGATAGACTGCCAGGCCATCTTTTCTTATTTCATTATACTTGCTGCCACTTTTATAAACCACACTAAGTACCCTTTTCTGCCTTTTTCCTAAACTCTTTTATGCCAAATGAACTTTTTAAAATTGCTGTGGTCTTTTCAGGTGCTTTCAGACTGCCAGAGTATCACTTGCCTGGCCTTCACTGGATCCTAGGTTCTCACGCACTCTTACTTCTGAGATTCTGTCCCCATTTGTAAGCACCATATCTAATATTGCATCTTTGTTAGTGGTCTCTCTCATCAATTGTTTGAGGGATGCTCCCTGTAATGAATTTAAAATGTGCCCACTTCTATTGGATTTTGAAGAAGACTCACCCCAGTTGAGATAAGGTCATTTAAAGACTCCCATGGTTAATACCTCACCTTTTAATGTCTTTGAAGTTATAACCTGCAATCTGGAATTGTTCATTTCTTCATCTTATCCTGGTGATCTATATGTTATGAAGAATATCTTCCTTTGTTTATATTGTCTCCTAAAGTAACTAAGGCCTTTTCTCCAATTCTCCTTATTATTTATACCTTCCCTGAAACACATTTTTCCCCACTCTACCCTAACTTAATAAAGGATATCCTGGTATAGCTAGGTCATGGTTGCCGACTTTTTAGAGCTTCCCTCCAGGAGATCCCAGAGGGAAGCCATTGATTTCTTCAAGGGACGGGACTTAATGACGCGATTTATGCAAATAGCGGCATTAAACCCAGCCCCCTGTCAATCACTCCTGTATTTTCTAGCATTTCAGGGGATGTTCGGCCCCGCACATCCCTAGTAACACTAGGAATTACAGAAGTAATTGCTGGCTGGTGGAGCTTGTGGGAGATTTGCTGGCTCTCCCGGGATACCAGGAGAACTGCCCAAATTTCGGGAGTCTCCCGGATATTCCGGAAGAGTCGGCAACCCTGAGCTAGGTCCCAGGCATGATTTTCATTACATCATTATTCAGTGATACCCACTCAGGAATTTTATTTTCTAAACCCATAGCATTTGCACACAGAGCTCTGAGAGCTAGTGTTATGAGTCTCCTATTCTCTATTTTATAATCTTTTGATATGTTAATTTTACTTTTCCCTCTGACTTTAATTGATGTGGATATGTTTTCATTCAGAAGTGGCTGGTCACACAATACTTCTTGGCTGGGAGCAGCTTGTTTTATTATTTATTTCACTGCCCCCTCTTCTAGTTTAAATGGTTCCTAATGAAGCATCCAAACTGCTACCTTGGAATTTCAGGCAGTTGCATAGTGGAAGGAATGGAATGTCACTCAGGGAGCTGCCTAAATGAAATATGGTGAGGCAAAAATGATTCAGTCTGTTGAGATTAAGATTGAGATACTGACCTGGATAATCTTGTTTTCTGGTTCTAGTTCTCTATAAAGTCCCCTCTTGTTTTCCTTTTTTCTTATTTTAAAATATTGTGTTTTTCGGAATGTTTTCAGGTTAATAATCTGTTTTTAGTAAATAATAAACCAAATTTATTGCTTAATCTTTGTGACTACATTTACTTACATTTTGGCTTAGATTTGTTGTATATTATTATTTTTTAATACTAGCTTTTACAGCTAGAAAAGTTTACGTTTATCTTTATGATTTATTTTTTATGGTTTCATTGAGGCTGGTACAAATTTTGTATAACTTTGTTTTATTATCTGAAAGGAGGGGTTCTCAACCTTTTTTTTGGAGAGTACCAGTTAGCCACTAACTGTCAATTACCACTTTGCATTTCATGTATATACATACCCATGACCCATATATGTATTTCAGGGTTGTTGTTGTTGTATTTGTTTATATATTATAGCAGTGATTTTAAGGTGTATTTTATATATATTTAGTCTCCAAGATATCAAGATATTTTCTAAATTATGGGCCGCACCTATGATGCACACTCAAGCAGTTAAAATGTAACTTTTATTTCTATAGTTAAAATTATTGGGGTAAAGATTAAAAGCTAGTGAAATATACCAGTTTGTAGATACAACAAATTGTGTCTTAATTATATCCAGTTCCAAATACTGTTAAAAGAAAAAACACCCAGATATGCAGGAAAAATAGGACTCACTCCTATTACAATTAGAAATTGAACCCTTGACGCAGCCCTTTGCGAAACTTGTGTTGGCAGACCCAGTTGCAGGTGGACTCCTCCTTACAATCACCCTTCTTTCCAACCCCTTGTCTCCTCGCACCGGACACCGGTAAGATTGCTCCTTTACTATCTAGGGACAGAGAGGTGCTTCCCTGGGAGCGAAGCATCGGCATAAGGCAGCTTTGTTATTTATTTATTTTTCTAGCTGTTCGGGTCCGGATAGGACATCAGCTGTATGGTTGAATACCGGTATTGTTACCGTTCTATGGTGCACGGTGTTTAGATTGTTACATAGCTTGCAGCCTGACAATAGGCCTGATTCATGCTAGTGTAGTGTATTTACGCTAGTGTACCTTCTAAGCACTCCCCTAGGCACTCCCCTCGCATGTACCTACTTTGGCCGCTTTACGCTTCCCAAACCCTACCTTAACTTTTCCTGACGTAACCGCTAATGTACGTATAGTCCCCGCATACTTACCCTGCTAAGCACGCCCATACTGTTCAATTTAAATGCCGCACCCTGCCTTTCTAGCATAAATACAGGTGGCGTATGGCTGGCACGCCCCTATGTACGTACGTACGTACGTTCACCGACGTTGTTCTGGATGTACCCCTTAGTGCGTATCTGGCCAAAATGACCTACTGCGCATGCATAGTAGGTCATTTATGCTATCTACGTACCAGATCAGTATGTAGATAGCGTAGGTGCAGTCTTTAAAGACCGTATGCAGTAATTTCCTTCTATACAGGCAGCGTTATGCCACCTAGGCGGTGTATTTAGGAAGAAGTGGTAGGGGGAGGTATTTAGATTAGCCAGGGAGGGCGGGGGGAGGTGCAATGTCCGTACGGACATTGCACAGACAGATAAGGTAGCTCTATGGAACTCGTAAGTGCCATAAGGTACCTAAAAATAGGGGGGCGGGTTGGGGGCTGGAAGAGTGAGTGAGGTGCGGATCTGCCTGCGCCTAACTCACTCTTATCTGTGAATTAGGTCCATTGTTATTATACTGTTGGCTGTGATTTATATATGAGGTTGGATAATATAAGGGTTAAATTTTTGATTGTAATACGAGTGAGTCCTGTTTTTCCTGCATATCTGGGATTTTTTCTTTTAACAGTATTTGGAACCGGTTATAATTAAGACACAATGGGCTCTATTTATAGACAGCATATAAATCTGGGGAGTGATAGTGATCCAGGCTCCCGATGTCCTGCGAGTTAAGATGCAGTATCGTCGGCGCTTCATTCTTATATGAAGCTCCGACGATACTGTTAGAATGCTGCACATGCGCCGTACGCACTCGACGCATGCGCAGGAGTGGCATAAGGAATCAAGCCGATTCCTTAATGCTTTTTTTTTTTATTAGACATATATAAAATGAATATATATATATATATAATATATATAATGTCTGATGAAAGGGGGGGAAACATTGGTGGTTCAGGGAGATCTCAAAGAATATAAAAAAAAAAAAAAAGCATTCAGGAATTAGCTTGATTCCTGTCACTTACCCCTCTCTGGACCAATCAGGGACAGAGGGGGGGGGGAGAAAAGCTGTCTATCGCAGGGATC
>WWET01000710.1:128871-141231 GCA_011038615.1 Limnodynastes dumerilii
TTTCCCCTCTCTTATGCACTCTGATCCGTGTCCTCATTGCTGGCCAATCTATGTCAGGGTCAACAGTGTCAGTCTAAAACTGCTGGGTATAGTGTATCCAACATTCTGCCAGCTCCTTGTTGCAGCCAGCTCTGGTTATAAGTTAAAGTCCAGCCTGCCCCATCCATTCTTTCCTTGTGCTCCTCTTTCTCACTGTCTCTATACCTGCCCTGCCTGACCTTTCCTGTACTTTCCTCACCTTCCCAGTGTTGTAGTGTTCTTATCTCTAGGCACCAGTGTTACCATCTCCTCACATCCGTACTATGTGCTATACCATCAGGCACTTGTGTGAGGGTTACCATCTCCTCACAGCTTGTCGCGGACTCTGGGATTCAGGAGCTCCTGGGTTGTTGTTAGAATATAGGAAACGTCGTTCCTAGTCTGAATAACACTACATATTCTACTTGGAGAAGGGTATTTGTTCCACAAATACTTTTAGAAGGAGAAGGGTATTTGTTCCACAAGTGATATCCTTGACCGTGTGTGGACAATTTAAAATTTCCAAAATTTAAAAAACAAATACAATATACCTAACGCACAATTCTTCATGTATTCACAAGCCAGACATTATGCGCAACATTTACCACCCATATGGCTGGACAACGCAAATCCAGACAGCTTAATGCAACTTATCCATTTTATTAAAACTAACAAGTACAAAACTCGCTTACTGCAGTATAAACTACTAATGCTTAAATATGACAAACTATGGTCATACATGGTAGTTAGATGGAGTGCTGATATTCCTTTAGTAAACCCGTTGACTATGTTACTCAAACAACATGAAAGAGTAATGCGTGTTTTGCATAGATGGTGCCAGTGCAAAGGAGACATATCATCAATGGAGAACCAGGTACATGTTTTAGATGTAAAAGAGAGGGAACCTCCTTCTTCCATTGTTTGTGGGAGTGTAGAGAGATAGAGCGCTTCTGGAACAAGATAATGCAAAATATAAACTTTAGCTTTTCTTTATCACTTATAAGGATCCATTGGCGCTATTGTGTGCAAACATTGTTGTGTGGAATTTAAGTCCTTCTAACTCTGAAATGATTCCAATTCTCATCATTATTGTGACATTGGCAAAGAGGGTTATTCATAACCAGTGGACTTCTCTTCCTCCCCTCTTAAGTACGGTTAAGAGCCTACTGATGCAAAGTTTGTACTCTGATAGAAGGGCAACATAGCCAGATATAGAAAAAGGAGCAGAGACATTCTACAAAAAATGGGGTCCCTTCATTGACCATTTAGATACCACCATCCGAGAGCAGATTTTCCAGTTATTTGAACAAATTACTTGGTATCTTCACAGACAGTTAAGTAATCTTGCAATTTAGTAAGAGATTGGCAAATATCCTTCGCACGAACTACCTAAAACCCTTTATTGTTACTTGAATAGTGATATTAAGATGGAAAATTATTACAGTGTATTACTTATTTTTATAATTTTATTCCCCCCCTTTTTGTATTTTCCCACCCTTACAAACATTGCTATATTGTAATTATTCTTACCTACCCCACCTTTCCTCATGTGTCACAATTTATATTATGGTTCTTCATTCTGTAAACACGAATGTTTATTGTACAGCCTGTATACTGTTTGTAGTTATATATTGTAACTGCTGTAATTCGTACTGCTGACAGTTTTTATATATGGAGTGTATTCTTCTATTTTGTGCTTAAAGTCTATGGACTGGATTCACACCTAAGAATCTGATGCGCCTTAGGTGTGGAATTTTGCATACGGGGCCACTGCTCATGCGTGGTCATATAGATTACGCAATTTACGTAGTGGTCACGTACGCAGATTAACCACATGCAGTCTTTACAGACCACACGTAGTTTTTAAGGTAAGATGAGGCGTGCCACAGCAGACTCCGGGGTTAGTTCCATAAAGTGGGTGGGGGGAGGGATGTAAATTAGGCTGGGAGGGAGAGGTGGGGGACCTCCATGTGTATTTTCCCTCAAGATACGCACGGGTAGTTAAGGGTGCGCTATGGCACTCTAAATACCATTAGGCACTTAAAAACAGGTGCAGGGATGTAGGTGCCGATACATGTGAATCTGCACCTGCAGATCACACACTTATGTGTGAATACGGTCCTATATGTATAGAAAAATAAATAAACAGCATTTTGAAAAAAGAATATAGGAAACATAGGGATTTGATGTAGGGCTTGCTCATTGTCTGGAACACGATGAGGAACATGAGGAGTGACACTTAATATAAACATCCAGAGAGTGAGACCACTGGGAGAGACACAAGAAGCAGACGCAGAGGGGACTGCAATGACTGAAGCACTAAGGACTGCATTAGAAGACTGAAGCAGTTGGGACTGCAATGGAGAATGGAGCAGTTAGGACTGCAATTGAAACTCAAGCAGTTAGGACTGCAAAGGAGACTGGGGCAGTTAGGACTGCAGAGGCTCTAAGTGCTGCGGTGGTATATGAGAGATACCCACACACACACTCGTAGGCAAAATGCTGCTGGAGCTTGTAGTGCAGAGAGTACTATGCCGGGAACTGCACACGCTTACAGATGATGACAGCTGGAGCTTGTAGTGCATAGAGCGCTATGCTGGGAACTGCACATTCTTGCGGGTTGTCACTTGCTATAATCAGAGAGGCAGAACAGTGGTGCTGATACAAGGAGAATTGAAAACACCCTGGGAGTCTCAGGAACCAGGAACTTGATACAAAGGTACTTGTTGCACTGGCATAGATGAGACTGAGTCAGCAATTTATATAGTGAGTGCTCAGAGTCAATAGGCTGAATGGGAGTCATGTGAAATCCAAGGAGGGCTTGCTTAGACCAAAGCAGTCACCTGACTGCTTTCAATATGATCATGTCCATGAACCGAACAATGTGCACACCTATGGATCTCAGGCCAGCTAGGATTAAGAGAGAGGGCTATATTTGCTGTTTCCCAAGTGTGTGTATTTGTTCCATGCTTTCGTTATTTGGTTATTTGATCACAAATTTCACATTTATATGTCATCTATTTATATGATTCATTAAATGCACCTGTATCCCTGAGATCTAATGTAGGGTCACTGTATCTTTCTAAATACCAGGTAACTGAGACAAAATTTCTGTAAGTCTCAATTTAGTTGCTAAAGTACACAAAATTTAAACTAAAATCAAACACTAAATATGTTACAAATGAGTACTAATGCCACTATAGTTGTAGTTGTAGTTATACATGTGATGCCCCCTGAAATGTTTCATCAAGACCTAACTTTTATGTCTGTTTAGGAATACTTGGCCTTATTTGTGGTGGTCTTGTAATGCTGTTGCCTGAGACAATGGGAATTTCTTTACCAGAAACAATTGAAGATGTTGAGAATCTCGCAAGGTAAATGTAATTAATATCTGTTGTATTATAGAAAAGGAATGTCACCTGAAAAGAATATTAATGGTAATTAAGAACAAAGCATTTAAAAAGTCTGTATGTTCATGCGATGTGTACTTAAGTCTTCTATCAGTCTGCACTGTGCATGCGCAGTACATGGAATTCTGCATGGGAACTCATCCGTCCAATGTCTCCGCATGGGCGGTGCCCAACTTACTATGATTGTTGAGTGGGATACGGAATGGTATCAGGCATTTAAAGCCCTTACATATGATCCTTTATTCTGTACATGGGCCTTCCGCATTCAGACGCTTAATGTAGGGTTCTGCAAGCAGAAGGCCCGTATGTTCTAGGAAAGTGCAGCGGGTGTGCACTACCCTCTCACGTATGGAATTCTGGATCTCAAATTCTGTTAATTAGCCTCCATTGCAGAGGGTAACATAAGAAACTTACTCTCAAGTCATTGTCCGATCCCTTTTCTTAATATCTGGTGCTTTGATGCGCAGTTATAAACCACATCAAAGAAATTAAGATTGTGTGTCTATCTTGGGTGTGTTTCCTGTTCTATCTTGGGAGTGTTTCCTGTTCTAATTTGGGAGTGTTTCCTGTTCTACCCCAAACGTGTTTCCTGTTCTACCCCGAACGTGTTTCCTGTTCTACCCCGAACGTGTTTCCTGTTCTACCTCGGGAGTGTTTCCTGTTCTATCCCGGGAGTGTTTTCTGTTCTACCTCAGGGGTGCTTCCTGTTGTAACTCGGGAGTGTTTCCGGTTTCTCTTTACAGATTTTTTGCCAGTCAGTGTCAAGGAATGGTCATATTTAGCTATATTTTATTATGTTATGTTACTATTTAAACAACAATAGTGATGTTTTGTATTGAACTTTTCATTTTAGACCATTAAGAAATGAAAAGAAGGAGAAGATGGATACAGCTATATTTGACGGTCATCTAAAACAATGATGTTTGTGTATATTTATGACCTTCTAAAAGCACATCTAAAATACATATAATACAAAATACAGTTGGTTCAGAATATGTTTCTTGACATGTCTGTAAATTGATCTCTGAATATGTATAACTGATTAGCTATAGAATGGGTCAGACCTAAGTGGCATTCTGTTACAGAACATACTAGTATCAACTATTATAATCAGACATTCTATGAACAATATAATTACTTTTGTTTAAAATGTGTATTTTTCATTTTATAAATCCAAGTGAAGGCACTCGCCATTTACAGCACAAAATTTAAATATAAAAATGGTGTTTAACACGTTAAATGGAATATCTCTGATCTATTACTATTCAAAGTATGTTATGATAAAGAACAGGTATGGCGCAGATCAGAAGGAGGGACATTCACTGTCTCCCAATTAGTCAAAATTTTACACCTTTAAAAAATGTATATTACAACATTTTTCATTTTAGTGGGCATTATTGCCATGCAGTGTTTGTTCTTGTCTTTTTTTTTTATTTGTAATCATTTTGGTCATTGGCGTTCACCTGATCAGCTATTAGTCTTTCAGATTAGCCACAGGGTCTGTTGATCCTCCCCTTCTCATTTTCCTTAATTATGATGGATGTACAACAGTTTATATTTGCAGCTGCCTCTTAACCAACTTTGAACATAGGAAGCATATAATACTCCTGTAAATCTGGGTACACATTTTTCCAACTTGCATCCAATCCCTCCAACTGTCCTGTTGCCTCAATAAGATATAAGTGAGAATGCTCACCTACCCACCACTACTGAGAAAGGGCAAGTTCCCGAAATGCGTCAAGTGTTCTGATTTGTGTGTTTCGGAACTCTCCCCTTGAGTGTGTGTCAGCTCATCTCTGTGGTCTTCATTCAGGTTGCTTCCTGGATGGCCACACCATAGCCTTACCAAACTGATCTGCCTTTATTTTCATCTCCCTGGCAACAGTCATTGAGGACCTGTTTTGGAGAAATTTGTTAGGACTGCAGAGTTTTTATTACACTGTATATTACAGCTTGTATGCTGCTACTAGATAATTCCTTAATATTATAACTACACATCCACAGCACTGTCCTATACCCCATTATTAATTTTCCTGTTGTACGTTTCTACTGGAGTTTGGACTCTCCTAGGTATAGGGGTGCAGCAGTGGTTTTTAAGCACTTTTAAGTAATTTTTCATTGATTGCATGCTCACATAGGACCAGGACCAGAACTAATAACCACAGCCAACTTACGCATGGGCTTTGAGAGCACAATGCGCATGCGCACCCCAGATGTTACGCATCAGAACTCTAAATGAACACAACTGGTTTCTGTACACTCAGAGTTCCGTACATCAAGGCATGATAGCTCTCCGTTTGTTGGATTATATGCAGTGTGGATGGACGGGGGGCATTTGAATTGAACAGTGTGGGCTGGATTAGGCATTTACATATGTCAGAGTAGTTCGCATGCACAGCAGTGTGTGCAGAAAACTTAAGGTAAGGTTTCTGGACACGGATGTCAGCTAAACTGTGCACGCAAAAGTACTAGCCTCTTGTGTGTGAACCTTAGCAACTCCATGCATGCGGAAATCACACTTAAGATCCGTGAATATTTAATCTGCTTGAACACTAGCAATTCAATCGTCAATCGTCATCGCCAGTTGCCAAGAGCAGTGTGTATGCAGCCTAACTTTGATATTCTGTCTTGCTTGCATCTGTACTGTCCCCCTGCCCTTTTCCCTTATGGCTTTGGTATGGATCCTACTCAACTGAGTTGTGACCCAAAACTCTTATATCCCTGCAGCAGATTACTTACCCTTTTACAGGTGACTTTAATGGACACCAACTACTATGAGGTCCAGAGGTAAAGGCACGTGCCAGTAGTTACAGCATTAGGCATAGGGTAAGTTGCCTAGAACTGGTTAAAAATATGCCTTATTTACAGTGTTTTACAAATGTATTAACCCCCTCAAAAAACAGGCGAACACTGTCTTTACATATGACACAGATTATTTAGACTGTATTTATATTAGAAACCAGTAGGCTTTTAAAGTACTACATTTCTTTCATCTTATAAGTCAATATTCATCTACATATACATTTTTAATTAACAATTGCCCATAGCAACCAATCCAGATTCTAGTTAACATTCTGTAGTATGTAATATTAAAGAGCTTGACTGGTTGCTATGGGCAACATTTACATGTTTCCTTTTCCGTAGTTTAGTAAATCTAGCCCCTTGACTTAGACTTGCTAAAGCTTTGTTCTACGAATTATTGTTCAACTGCAGGTAAACTTTCTCCTAAGCTTTACTCTTCTAGCACACTGAGGAAAACTTTTTCACAGTATATTACTGTACTTGCACCATACATCCATCTCTTTGTTATATAAATGAAAACATGTTGTGGAGGAAAATATTCCCCATAACATGATGTTAGCATACATCATAGTGTTAGGATGTTACTTGCTGAGGAAGGGGCATTTTTAAGTGTGCGCTCACATAAAGGTTGATCCAGAGTTTGAGAATAACGGCAAAAACAGATGCAAGTGTACGCCCGTTACAATGTCAAATGTGCAAATTAATTTTTTGCATGCATAAAATTAAAATATAACATCGCTTTATGTGTTACTCATCTATTTCTATTTAGATCTGAGCTAGAGAACATTGGACCTGATTCACAGTTAAGAAGGAGATAAGAAGGAGCAAATTCGCAATTCTACACACCTAAGTTGCAAGGCAACTCCCTTACCATGCCCTTGTTTTTATGGTTCTTAACCGACTTATAGAAGGCCATAGGCAGCCTTATCTTCCCGTTCGTATGTCTTCTTATGTTGCTAAAGTACGCATGTACAGTATAAACACTGTCCTGTCTGACCCATTTAAAGGCCTCCTCCCACCCACTTTTCTTAAGTTGCTTCTTAACGGCGGACTGGCGTGCCCCTTCTTACTTATCTCATTACGAGCAGACTTGAAGCCTGCTTGTAATAATTCCCCGTTGCTAAATCCAATGTGGATTGTGTAAATAAGGATACTACCTTATTAACGTTCTTAAAAATATGCACCGAAATAGCAGCAGCTTCTTAACTGTGACTCAGGTACTTCTGTTTTTACAGTCTAAATTTTCCTACCCCTGCACGTGACTTCCATTCTCCAGTGTGAAACTCTTGTCTCTCTCTATTTTGAAAATCTGCCTAATTAGAATTTTTTTTATAATGAAGGAGTAAGTAATGCAAATTAAATTTTCATCAACTTACCCATTCATTGTCTTTTCGACACCCAGTGCAGCACCTGGTGGATCACATTTGCTGCATCGAACAGGAGGTTGGTTTACAAGGGGACTCTTAAGGTTAGGCTGCAGGAATGTGGGTCCCCACTAAGAATGGCCCTATTGAGGCAATGAGGCATAGCAATCAATCCCCAAAGCACTCCAATAGGTAAGCACAATAACTAATCCCAACCCTTCCCCTAATTCTGACCCTAACCCCCCTGTCTCCCTAGCCTGACCCTAATACTCCCCTCTCTGTAGCCTATCCCTAAGACCCCCCTCCCTGAAGCATGACCTTAACCCTCCCCTTCTATGGCCCTAATCCTATCCCTCCTTTCCTAAGAACCTAACCCCATCTCCCCAACACTAAAAGTCCCCGGAGAGGTTACTCACCCATTCATTAAAAAAAAAGAAAAAAATGGCTGCCTATTTGAAAAAGAACTTTCGGCTGTCTCTATTTCTAAAGGCAGTCCTTTGGAGCGGGGACTGCAACCAAGCTGCAGGGAGGGGATAGAACATATAAGGAGAGTCTTTGCGTTAGGCTGCGGGGAGGGAAGTCTTAGGGTTCGGCTGAGGAGAGGAGAGTCTTAGGGTAAGGCTGAGGGGAGGGGAGTCTGAGGGTTAGGTTTCAAGGAAGGGAGTCTTATGTTAGGCTGCAAGGAAGGGAGTCTTAGGGTGAAGCTGTGGGGAAAGGAGGGTTAGGGTAATGGAATGGTAGAGTTAGGGTGAGGATTACGATAAGGATTGGGGTTTAGGAAATACTCATCAGTCGCCACTGAGGATTGATCGCCACGATAACCTTCTCTAAATCCGCCCCTGTAGCAGTTCAACGTGGCTTTTTTTCTGTGTATTCTCTAGCTCTGGATCAGTCCCATATTTGGAATTGGAACCAAAAATCTACAATTACATGACCACAAAACCTTATCCCACATTTTAGCTGGGTCACTCTGATGTGGTTTATCTTTGGTAATGGCTTATTTCTAGTCACCCTCCCATACAGGACAGTTGGCTATAGTGTATTTAGTATGGATGACATTCATGATGCACATTCATTCCAGTCTCAACAACTCCTTCAAAGTGTTGGTAGGCTTCTCTGTGGATTTCTTTACCAGTCTCCTTCTTGCGCTGATGGAAATATTTGAGGGACAGCTTCGTCAGACTGATCCATCGTTGCTCATTGTTGCCATTCCCTATCTTCTACATGAGTACATTCTAACTTTTCTGAATATTTTGGGGCTTCATTTCACAGTTTTTAAGTTTTTCATCAGATTCACAATATCAACAATGTCATTAGAATTTGACAGGATGCTTAGGCAGGATCATTTTAATATCTTATGTCTCTTATTTAAAAACAATTGTTATGACCAATATCTTTCATTCCTGTAGAAATAATAATCTTTTCACACACAAAAAGAAAATCGGTTGAATTTTATTGGGTGGAGGGGGAGTTATTAGCCACAACACATTTGCTCTTTTAAATGTTTAACTTGGAGTAAATATAGTGATTGTAAAATTTTACAGTACAAACAAAACCCCAGATTTTTTTTCAATGGAAAATGATTGTTATGATTGTTGTACAAAGTTCTGAATATTACATAATATCATGAATTATTGTTATTATAAAATGATTTTACCATTTTTAAAAACTTGTTAATTAAAATCCAATGGGATCTCTAGATCACCTTAAAAGAAGTCCACAGATAACAGTCTGGAGTAGTCAAAAGGCTCTCTTATAACTTATACATTTTCTAATCTTATAAATATAAGTACTGTCCCCTTGACTTTTCTGCATGTTTAATTCCTTATGAATACATCAAAATGCAGGAAGGTTTAAAATACAAAATCCTTCTCATATGTGTTAGCACAACCATAGGTTTTTCTTAAAATGCCTTTATAGATAATTATTCTACTTTCTGTGTATAAACATGTTTTGATATTATTTATGTAATTGAATGAATAATGTTTATCTTATGTTTCTGTGTTTTTCTGTTCTATCTATGCCAAGTATATAAATCTAAGTAAATATTTGAAAATCTCAGTGAATTGTCCTTTTTTAAGCTATATTTGCTGGAGGTGGTAGATTAGTTTCTGTTGAAGGGGGAAAAAGTGTGACCAGGATTTTAGAGAACTTGTAGATTAGCCAGGGAGGGCGGGGAAAGCCATTCTCCGTGTAGTTTCTTTATTAAGAAGAAAACTACGCACGGTCAGATAAGGTAGCCCTATGGCATTCTTAAGTGCCATTAGGTACCTAAACACGGGACGCAGGATGAGTGAGTTAGGTGCGGTTCTGTCTGCACCTAACTCACTCTTAAGTGTGAACACAGTCCAATATGATTCTCATTTGTGACTAGGCAGACTCTTTTTATATTCACCAATTGGATGAAGGGAAAAGATGACTCTATTGCAGCTAAGCCGAGCATTGATTTGCCTGACTCTATGAGCCAGATTTACTGAGGAAAAGGAAAAGTGGGGATGTTGTCCATAGCAACCAATGAGATTCTAGCTGACATTTTCTAGTATCTAATAGAAAAGTAAGAGCCAGAATCTGATTGGTGGCCATGGGCAACATCTCCACATTTACTTTCCCGCAGCTTAGTAAAGCTGGCTCTATGACTTGGCTAAAACTCAAACTGTGGAGAGAGGAAATAAATGACCAAACAACACACTTCATATATTTCCTTACTCTTTATGCAATATTTGACCTTATAATGTTGGAATAAATAATTTACCTCTCTCCTCTCCCAAAAAAGCAATCAAATACATTTTGTATATGTAAAGGCTGTGAGATGGGAATACAAACACCTTGCCTTTATCTATTAGTAAAATATAAAAATAATATTGACTGCTGTCCACTGGTTACATGCATATAACATATGCATATAGTTGAATATTTGTGCAAATATGAAACAAATATTTCAGCTATAAACTTTCAGCTATATGCATTTTTTACTTTTTTTCTAACTATTAATAAAGCTTAGATATCTGAGTTCATAAACTTATAGACCTGTATATTAAACATCTGGTACATAGGACCTGATTCAGAGCTACACTGGCCGTAAGTACGGCCAGCATAGCTCTGGTGCACTCCCCCTGTGTGAGCGTAGTTACACACAGTTACGTTGGCTGAAGGCTATCCTAACTTCAGCCGGCATAACTGTGTGTAAATACGTTCACACAGGAGCATAACCTTCTAAACCCAGCCCTCCCTTCCTAATTACCCTTCCCCGCCTAGCTTCTATAACTACAGCATAGTTACTGAGCTGGCTGCACCTTCGTACGCTGTAGTTACGGATGCCAGATCCATGGCTCCCAGAGCCATGGATTACGCCGGGCAACATCTGCCTAACGCACTGTCAGACAGCGCCACTGTTGCCCATTACTTTACTCTTCCCCGCTCTGTTACTCTCACCTTCGGTCCTGGCATCCGTCTCCACACTCAGGCATGCTGTCTCCAGCTCTGTGCGGCTTCCGGCGCTCTGCGTTGACGTTGCCATAGCAACGCTGACGCTCTTTTCCTCCAGACGTCGGGGTTTTCTGCTGGCGTCCCGCTCTCCATGTTTATAGCCTTGTCCTTCCGTTGGTGCGCTCTCTGTTTGCAGCGATTGGTCCCTCAGCATTTAAATAGCTTCCAGCACTCTCAGCAGGTGCTGGTTATAGATTCTCTGCCTGCGTTTCTGTGCCAGTCTGTATCTTTCTCTTTTGCCTTGTGCCTTTTGCTTCTGATTGTTGAGAGTCCAGTTCATTCCTGCCCAGTTCCTCTCCTCATTAACCTGTTGTGCTCCAGTCCCTTTTTCTCTCTCCTTAGTGTTTTATCTTACTGTTTGTACCTGACCTTCCCTGACTGCCTGTTTATGTTTAACCCCTTAGGGGGTTTTCCTCTAGCTGAGTGTGTGAGTGAGAGTCCTAGTTTGTACTGTACGTCCAGTCCGTCCGTCACTCCCATCTTGTCCTATTGTCCATTTAGTGTTTTTTGTATTGTCCCGGTGTAGTCCCTTCTGACCAGCCTGTTACCCACTACTATATTTATCCTGTCTTATCACTATTTTCTCACTTGTTCTTCTTATTCATCTCCCGGGTATTCTCTGAAGGTGCGTGGCCTGACGAGTCGTACCAGCTCCAGTCTATTCCCACCATCAGGGGCTCTAGCGAAAACAGCGACAGACATCAGTGTTCGCAAACCGGTGAGTTTACCCGGTCTTACTTTTCTATCTCTCTGGTCACCTCGGTTCCCTGTCGGGGTAAACCCGGGGTACCATAACATCACGTCAGCGTCATTCAGAATCAGAGGCGATGCAGCGGCCGGAGGGTGAGTAAGAAGAGAGGGGAAGACAAAACAGGTAAGAGCATGGTTGCCTACTTTTGAAAAATCATTTCAGGGACAAAAGTAAAAAAGCATAGGGGCGGTCCCTGCGTCGCCGAGGGGGGTCCCTGCATTGATGGGGGTGGTTCATACATCGCTGGAGGGCGATCCCTGCATTGCCAGGGTTTGTGTATGGGTGTCCTGCAAAGTATCCAGCCCCCCTTCAGTATCTCCCATCATGTGCCTCCAACCCCTCTCAGTATTCCCCATCAAGTGCCTGCAGCTCCCCTCAGTATTCTCCACCATGTTTCTCCAGCCTCTCTCCTTTTTACTTACCTTTGTGTCCCGCTTTTCTTCCTCCTCCGCGGCGCTCTTCTGACTTCCCACTTGCCGACTCTCCTAGCTCTGCAACGGCTGGCATCTTCTGGCAGGCACATTGTGAA
>WWET01000710.1:141534-155590 GCA_011038615.1 Limnodynastes dumerilii
ATATATTTTTTTTAATATTGCACTTCATCTATTTTTGTTCTAATTGTACCAATATTGGAATATTTAATCAATAATAATCATTATTGTTATTATGTCATAGGACACTATTGGTTTGTTTGTTGCTTTACATGGTTTGGGTTTTTCACATTAGGTTTCAGCATTTTATCACATTCATTTTATACAACTTTCTTTCTTTCTTGCATTCATTAATTGTGGCTTTATTGTATGATTTCATTATTATTTATTATTATTACTTTCACTTGCTATTCCACTGAGATACTTTTATTATTTATCTATATTTCACTTTATTAATTTATATTTCACTTGTTTTAATTTACACTCACTATTTTATACTTGTATTTTACACTATTAAGTATGTTTTTTTTTTTTTTAAACAATTTTTATTTGAGCAATTCAAACAATGTACATTTCAAGAACAAAATGCAGAGTGACACAGTCAAAAGAAAAAGAAAAAAAACAACACAAACCGTACATTTCTCATCACAGTCACAATCAAAGATATAGAAATGAATACAGTGTATACCTTGCAATCACCTCCCTTTCAATATATTAGACATTTTTATTCAGTTGGTCAAAGCAGATATGAAACAGCATGATATAGTCAGTTATAGCAACACACTTAACAGACAATAAGTTTTTAGAAAACAGTGTGGCCACCTGTGTTTATTTTCTATTTTAAGGGGAAACATTATGCATTGTAACCGTTTATTTTTCATGGATCCAAATGCATATTATATATGTTTATTTTGAACTGTATTATTTTTTTTAAAACAGCAGCTACAGCGCAGCATGGTTTTAAGGCTTTACATGCTGACGCTGATATTAATACAAGCCACAGCAATGCTGAGCCTTGTAGTTCTATCAGCACAGGCATGCTAAGCATTACAACTATGCTGCGCTTGGCTTTTTTTACTAAGAACAACACATGTCAAATATATTGACATGAGTTTTTCTATTCAAGTGAGTCTTTCTCTGAAAGCGCCACACACAGGAGGCTCTTTTTATTTTAAGCCTTTACAGACTGCATTAGAGGCGATTTAGTAAAATCGACTTTAGTGAATCCGGTCTGGGCTATGCTTAACATGGTAGCCATCTGGATGATTTTTGTCCAGCAATGTTTGCCTGGTCGATTTTGCTAAAGGCTAAAGTCCTGGGACTTTGCCTTTAATGAATGCAGCGATGGCATAATCGTCTGCAAAGGATTTTAGCTAAATCAACCTTAGTAAATGAGGCCCTTAGTCTTGGAACAAAAGCTTGTTCACTAAACCAATGTTTTAAATTTTAACATCCCTATTTTGGTTGGCATGGTCTTTGTAAAGTTTCTGGTATATAAAGAAATGTGTTTATAAAGCAAAGATACTAGTTTGATATTTGGTCTAAAGAAGAAAACATCTGACTGGAATCAGTGTCTTTGATTTAGAAATGATGCAGATATATATATACCTGCAGTGCCTCATGGTTCTTTCATTGCACTTTTTCTGTGTATTAAACGAACAAAGAGGAGCAAACTTTTTTATGTGGAACCCAAAGATTCCCTCCTAGTCTGAGTTTTGAGAGCTTGATCTTTGACTGCTTGTAGGGCTCTCTCAAGGTTGAAGGTTACAGTCTTCACCCTGGGGTGCAATTGTTATGTAAGATAAATGTCTGTTAATCGTTTATCCAAATGAGAAGCTAAAGAATTTTCCATTGGCACAAACCTTTTCTGTATGCTGGGAGTTTTGCTAATTAGCCGTGCAGTCTCTTTGCTTAAGATCAAACACTTATTCTTAGAAAAATATAAGTGATTGATACAGTTAAACCTGCTTGTTTCCACATATAATAAACACCTGAAGACTTCCTGGAAGAGCATGGAAAAAAAAGAGCCCATTATTCTTAAATGAAAGCCATGCGCATATAAGTGCCACAAATAAAAAGAAAAGAATTCCCAAACCACACAAGGTTCAAGGGTAACTAGTTTAGAAGATCTCACAATAATAGGATAAATGCCAAATATCTAGAGAAAATGGATCTCCTATATATTATGTAAAGCTGACAAAATAAAAATAAGACCCTGCCTTGGTGCACAGCAAATAAACCTATCCCAAGACAAAACTCTTACTAAAATGTTTATCTTTTATTAATAATTATTTTATTAAAAAGCTATGCAACATTAAGGAATCAAGGAGGTAGAGTGTAAATAAATCAGTGTTCTAAAATCAGAAGCTATGGGAGCAGCTAGAATACCCTAGTGCAGGCAATATTAGAACTATAATTGTCCCATATGTCTTTATATATAGCATGGTTACCCACTTTCTGCGCTATTAAGGCCCTGTACCAAAGGGATGTGTCCTTTACAAACAAAAGGGTGTGTCCTGTGAATAGTTCCACCCATGGGTCTGTCTAATGCTGCCAGGACAACTGTTCCTCAATAAAAATGGCAACAATGTCAGTGAATATTGTGACATATTGTGAAAAGGAGATCCCCTGACTTCTTGAACTTTTTTTTAAAAAAGGCTAAAAGTAGGTGACACTGTTGCTGACTAAAGTGTATTTTTCATTTCTGTCTCTATTATTGAAGTCTTAGCTAATTGGTACAGAAACCCCAGAGCAAGAGACAATTGAAAAGAGACCAGAGTGAGTTGAAGTGAAAGTTTATTACAGAAACAGGTAGAAGACTGATGCAGGCAGATGAGATACTGGTAATGGTAAAAGATAACAAACTGGTACAGACAGGCAAGATACTGGTAAGATACAAAATATGCAAATGAGGAGCGCTTCTAGCAAGAAAATGTATTCATTCATGCAATAAATAGAAAATACGCAATAATTATTAAAACACATTTGATAAAGACAAAATAAACAAACAAGTGTCTGCAGCCACTTAGGGCTCTATTTACTAAGATCATTTTCATATGATAAAGCCCGTTTTTGTGTGAAAACGGGCTTTATCATATGAAAACAAATTAGTCCATATTTACAATGCTATCATTGCCATGGAAACCATGACGACGATCGCATTAACACTCCCGATCGCTGTCCCACTCTAATGAATGCGGGGCGGCATTTACGAAGTGTCAAAAAAGTTGTTAAAATCGGCGCCGACACATTAAATAACACCATTTGAATATGGCATTAGGTAAGAATTCCAGTGGCGGTCTCCCAATATACCCCCCTTTTCTTCCCCCAATAGCTGTTATTGGGGGGAGGAAGAGAGGGGTACATATCGGGAGACCGCTGTAATACAGTTAAGTACAAAAACATATATCTAAGTAAAAAAAAAAAAAAAAATACATTAACTATTTTTAACTAATTTTTACCTAAAAACATATTTCATTTAAAAAAACACAAAAAAATTGCCAAATGGCAGCTACTGCACGTGTCGGGACTCCATAGACGAACCATGTCAGCGAAAGGCTCGCTGACCATCGTGGGACCTCACCGGAAGGGTAAGTATTAGTAAATACTTCCCAAGGTCCTGCTAGGCTTGCTGTGAGGTGCAGCGAGCCTGGTTGCTATCATTAGCACTCAATGCGCTAATGATAGTAAATATAGCCCTTAGTTTGAAAGTATTAAAAAAACAGTGTCAAACTATAAACTTAGGGCCGGATTCAGAGCTCCGGCCGCAATGCAATTGAGGCCGGAGTTCTGAGAAAAGTGCTACTGCGCATGCGCAGTCATTTTGGAACGTAATCTACGTTATTTCTTGCAACATAGATTGCTTACACGCGGTCTTTAAAACCGTGTGTACACAATCTACGTTGCAAGAAGTAACATAGATTACGTTCCAAAATTACTGCCCATGCGCAGTAGCACTTTTCTTAGAACTCCGGCCTCAATTGCATTGCGGCCGGAGCTCTGAATCCGGCCCTAAGTTTATAGTTTGACACTGTTTTTTTAATACTTTCAAACTAAGGGCTATATTTACTATCATTAGCGCATTGAGTGCTAATGATAGCAACCAGGCTCGCTGCACCTCACAGCAAGCCTAGCAGGACCTTGGGAAGTATTTACTAATACTTACCCTTCCGGTGAGGTCCCACGATGGTCAGCGAGCCTTTCGCTGACATGGTTCGTCTATGGAGTCCCGACACGTGCAGTAGCTGCCATTTGGCAATTTTTTTGTGTTTTTTTAAATGAAATATGTTTTTAGGTAAAAATTAGTTAAAAATAGTTAATGTATTTTTTTTTTTTTTTTTACTTAGATATATGTTTTTGTACTTAACTGTATTACAGCGGTCTCCCGATATGTACCCCTCTCTTCCTCCCCCCAATAACAGCTATTGGGGGAAGAAAAGGGGGGTATATTGGGAGACCGCCACTGGAATTCTTACCTAATGCCATATTCAAATGGTGTTATTTAATGTGTCGGCGCCGATTTTAACAACTTTTTTGACACTTCGTAAATGCCGCCCCGCATTCATTAGAGTGGGACAGCGATCGGGAGTGTTAATGCGATCGTCGTCATGGTTTCCATGGCAATGATAGCATTGTAAATATGGACTAATTTGTTTTCATATGATAAAGCCCGTTTTCACACAAAAACGGGCTTTATCATATGAAAATGATCTTAGTAAATAGAGCCCTAAGTGGCTGCAGACACTTGTTTGTTTATTTTGTCTTTATCAAATGTGTTTTAATAATTATTGCGTATTTTCTATTTATTGCATGAATGAATACATTTTCTTGCTAGAAGCGCTCCTCATTTGCATATTTTGTATCTTACCAGTATCTTGCCTGTCTGTACCAGTTTGTTATCTTTTACCATTACCAGTATCTCATCTGCCTGCATCAGTCTTCTACCTGTTTCTGTAATAAACTTTCATTTCAACTCACTCTGGTCTCTTTTCAATTGTCTCTTGCTCTGGGGTTTCTGTACCAATTAGCTAAGACTTCAATAATAGAGACAGAAATGAAAAATACACTTTAGTCAGCAACAGTGTCACCTACTTTTAGCCTTTTTTAAAAAAAAGTTCAAGAAGTCAGGGGATCTCCTTTTCACAATATGTCACAATATTCACTGACATTGTTGCCATTTTTATTGAGGAACAGTTGTCCTGGCAGCATTAGACAGACCCATGGGTGGAACTATTCACAGGACACACCCTTTTGTTTGTAAAGGACACATCCCTTTGGTACAGGGCCTTAATAGCGCAGAAAGTGGGTAACCATGCTATATATAAAGACATATGGGACAATTATAGTTCTAATATTGCCTGCACTAGGGTATTCTAGCTGCTCCCATAGCTTCTGATTTTAGAACACTGATTTATTTACACTCTACCTCCTTGATTCCTTAATGTTGCATAGCTTTTTAATAAAATAATTATTAATAAAAGATAAACATTTTAGTAAGAGTTTTGTCTTGGGATAGGTTTATTTGCTGTGCACCAAGGCAGGGTCTTATTTTTATTTTGTCAGCTTTACATAATATATAGGAGATCCATTTTCTCTAGATATTTGGCATTTATCCTATTATTGTGAGATCTTCTAAACTAGTTACCCTTGAACCTTGTGTGGTTTGGGAATTCTTTTCTTTTTATTTGTGGCACTTATATGCGCATGGCTTTCATTTAAGAATAATGGGCTCTTTTTTTTCCATGCTCTTCCAGGAAGTCTTCAGGTGTTTATTATATGTGGAAACAAGCAGGTTTAACTGTATCAATCACTTATATTTTTCTAAGAATAAGTGTTTGATCTTAAGCAAAGAGACTGCACGGCTAATTAGCAAAACTCCCAGCATACAGAAAAGGTTTGTGCCAATGGAAAATTCTTTAGCTTCTCATTTGGATAAACGATTAACAGACATTTATCTTACATAACAATTGCACCCCAGGGTGAAGACTGTAACCTTCAACCTTGAGAGAGCCCTACAAGCAGTCAAAGATCAAGCTCTCAAAACTCAGACTAGGAGGGAATCTTTGGGTTCCACATAAAAAAGTTTGCTCCTCTTTGTTCGTTTAATACACAGAAAAAGTGCAATGAAAGAACCATGAGGCACTGCAGGTATATATATATCTGCATCATTTCAACCTTCTAGATCTGCCTTGCGCTCCCTAACACAGCCCTGTCAGTTCGTGGTTGCTAGGTAACCACCCATGCACTGTCCTCACATGTCTCCCTGGCACCTGCTGCACCAGCCTGAACAGCTCCCATATTTGGGGTATTACACATGGAAATGATATTAATCTGTAGGGCACTCGATCCAATCCAACCTCTTGGTTTTTAGTGCATTTGGTAGGTGTATCTCGGAAAGTCACCTCTTAGCATGCACCACACTAATTGAACTAAACGTGAGTGGTTCCTGTATTGGAAAGAGATGTTCTTTAAAGTTTAAATGTCTATATAAATTCACCCCTTAGCACCCTCGATCTGTGCAAATGGGGATAGGGTTCAAACCCTATATTGGAGCTCCATTTAACGAAGGAACGTACAAGTCCTAACAGTTGGATCAACGGATATCATTTGGATATCAGTTGGATATCATTTTTTCTAAGATACTGGTAAGGTAACAGACAATGATGATAACAGACTGAAGCAGCGAGGTCCACATAGGAGGGAACAAACAGCAGGGATATCTGATAACAGTAGAAGAGATACAGACAGGCAAGGTTCAATTGAGACACAGATGAGACAACTGGTAAGGTAACAGACTGATGCAGGCAGACGAGATACTGGTAATGGGAACAGTTAAGATACTTGTAAAGATAACAGACTGGTACAGACAGGCAAGATACTGGTAAGGTAACAAACCATATATTGTACATTCCAAGATCATCCTGGTAAACTGGAAAGAAGGATTACAGAAGTAGCCAAGTTATTGCCAAGTTATGCACTGCCAACCAGGAGCGTGCTGAAATCACATATCTATCACTGTGAGTAACCTTTGGCAAAACAGAGGTAATAGGAATCTGGTATTCTGTCTAATAGACATTTCCATTTATAATATTATGTTAAGAAACTGTGACTATTATCACAACCATTGTAGGAGTTTGCATCAGAGATGAATATAACTGACCTACTGAAATTTTTAGTGTTTATGGGTATTGGCATACAAAAAGAAAGTGGACTTATTATACAGTAGGTTATTTTGAATATACTGTATATCATCAATATGAAGTTACAGTCACAGTAGTACACCACACGACTCTGCTGCCACCTAGTGTCAGCTCAAGCATTTATGTCCCTTGAGTCCATGTTATTTATAAATCTACTAAATCATCAGGTTGTTAAATATTTGTGACCTCAAAAATCATTATTTCAATCTGCAAACCCAGGCACTTTAACCACAATACCTATTCTTAATAGTTCTAGAATTTAGCATATTTTTACAAATTTTTGTTTAGCTTACTGCAAAAAACTAAATAAAACTCAGAAGATTGCAGCAACTGTAATTAATAAGCACATAGCTGATTTGAAAGAGCCCATTGTGCCCCATACCGAAAGCCAAAAAAGTCTAAGCCTCCCAGGAATGTAATTGTTAAACTCTTGTCCTTTTGAAGGCAAAAAAATGATGTCTGTTAGCTGACAAATGAGTAGGTTTAAATTTGAGGGCTTTAAACGTCATCTTGCAATACCTGGCCTCTTCTTCAATCATCTACAAACACAGATGCAAACACAGATGCTGTTATAAATACAGGTGTAGATTGATATTTAGAATAATAGTCAGTGCTGGACATAGACACAATCACAGTCGACCCCTGACAATTTAAGAAATAAATTTAGCAAATTCTAGATACTCTGGGATCATCTACAGTGAGATGCAGCACCTGACAATACATAGCAACATATAATTTGATGGCAGAAAAGAACCATTTAGACCAGTGATGGCTAACCTGTCACACTCCAGGTGTTGTGAAACTACACTTCCCATCATGCTTTGTCAGGTATCCGCTATGCTTTTGCAGTCAAGGCATGCTGGGACTCGCAGTTTTACAACACCTGGAGTGTCACAGGTTAGCCATCACTGATTTAGACCATCAAATTTTGCTCATTTTTATAAGGAGGCTTTGATGGTGATGGACTGGGAAGAGATAGACTCTGTAAAAAAAAAAAAAAAAAAATGCCCAAAGTATGTAATACCTCTTGGTTACCAACTTTTGCAAATTAATATCAGGGAGATTGTGATAGCACTATCAAGGCACTGCACCAAAGGGGTGTGTCTTGTACTAAAGGGGTGTGTCCTGTGGATAGCTTCACCCAAGGGCGTGTCTAGAACTGCCTTATATCTTGGGCTTTATAAAAATGTCGGCCTCCATAAGCTTCAATGCAGGGAAATGGGACACAATAATCTACATTCTGTTGTCAAGCAATGACTTCTGGAATTGAATCAGCATCAGGGAGATTGTCAAACACTTCAGGGAGATCATCCATACTTCAGGGAGTCTCCCTAATATTCAGGGAGAGTTATAATATGTAATACCTTTTTATTACTTGAAAGTGCATATTGATTTTTTGTTTTGCTACTTTGTCTATTTTTTAGGGTTTCTGACAGAAGAAATCAAGAGCAGATATTTTTCTGGTAAGCTGAATTCTAGATCTAAAAGGAGGAATGGGTCAGAATGAAAGTCACCAAGCTTCTGGCAGATAGGTTTAGGGGGATGACTTGAAAAGCAAGATCACAGCGTAGGTAACTGGGCGGGGGGAGGGAGGGTAATTAGGAAGGGAGGGCTGGGTTAGACACTTTACGCTCTTGTGTGAGCGTAGTTACACGCAGTTACACCGGCTGAAGTTAGGGTAGCCCTTAACCGGCGTAACTGTGTGTAACTATGCTCACACAGGGGAAGTGACGGGAATACACCAGAGCTACTCTGGATCAGGCCCTAATTCACTTGTACCACGGTTACCCATTTACCTTTTCTGCACACTTTCTAGGGCTTCCTGTATTTTCCCAAGAATCCTTTGCTCTCACCATTCCCATGCTTCTGTTAAAATGTTACCCTATATCTTCTTATGGAATGTCTTATGCCTTAAGGCCCATCACAATAAATCAGAAAATTACTTTCTTCTTCAATATGTAAACTAAGGAAGTAAAATAAGATCAAGCTTTACATATTTTATTTATCTATAAAGGTTGTTAAGGCTGGTCACTCCTCAGGGATGTTCAGCGGTGAATCACCACTCAGAGGCAGCGGCCCAGATTCACATCCCCGGACGTATTGCACATACGTCCTTAAATTACTGATAATAGCTACTACGCATGCTTAGTAACTATTTTACGCAATCTACGTATCGTTTCGTTGTCTGCTCCTAAGACTGTATGCTCCTACCAAGACTGTACTGTCTGCTCCTACCAAGACCGTGCTGTCTGCTCCTCCCAAGACTGTACTGTCTGCTCCTCCCAAGACTGTACTGTCTGCTCCTACCAAGACTGTGCTGTCTGCTCCTACCAAGACTGTTCTGTCTGCTCCTAAGACTGTCTGCTTCTACTAAGGCTGTCTGCACTAAAATATCTAGTAACAACCTGCTGCCATAGTCAGTGTTTTTTTTTTTTATCAGACTCAAAGCTTCTTATTATTAATAAAAAAAACATAACTTTAATAGCACTATTATATCCTCTGTGCAAATCTTATGTTGGTACATACTGTACACAAAAAAAGAGAAACCCAAGCTGTAAAACTACACAGTAAAATTAAGGGAAACGGTACTTCCTCATCTTTGCGGCCCCCTGCTGGAGGCCGCTGGTGGTTACGCTAATTAGGTATTTCTGTGCATTGAGAACATTGCGTAACACCTAGCGGCTATTACTAGAGCCAGCTAGCGGCTTTTATCGTCTCCTTAGCTAAATGTATGGCATATGAGGATAGTATTCAGTTAATGCTAAGGGCTCTATTTACAGAGTTCATTTTGGAGTGATAGGGGCAGTTTTCAATAGAAAACTGCCCTTATCGCTTCAAAATGTCCTTTCTCATATTTAAAAACCCTGCATCGCCAGTGGAAACTATCGTTTCCATGACGATGCAGGACTCCTTCTCCTGACCTCTGGGGCTCTGATGGGATTATCATCACCTCTGGGGCTCTGATGGGATTATCATCACCTCTGGGGCTCTGATGGGATTATCATCACCTCTGGGGCTCTGATGGGATTATCATCACCTCTGGGGCTCTGATGGGATTATCATCACCTCTGGGGCTCTGATGGGATTATCATCACCTCTGGGGCTCTGATGGGATTATCATCACCTCTGGGGCTCTGATGGGATTATCATCACCTCTGGGGCTCTGATGGGATTATCATCACCTCTGGGGCTCTGATGGGATTATCATCACCTCTGGGGCTCTGATGGGATTATCATCACCTCTGGGGCTCTGATGGGATTATCATCACCTCTGGGGCTCTGATGGGATTATCATCACCTCTGGGGCTCTGATGGGATTATCATCACCTCTGGGGCTCTGATGGGATTATCATCACCTCTGGGGCTCTGATGGGATTATCATCACCTCTGGGGCTCTGATGGGATTATCATCACCTCTGGGGCTCTGATGGGATTATCATCACCTCTGGGGCTCTGATGGGATTATCATCACCTCTGGGGCTCTGATGGGATTATCATCACCTCTGGGGCTCTGATGGGATTATCATCACCTCTGGGGCTCTGATGGGATTATCATCACCTCTGGGGCTCTGATGGGATTATCATCACCTCTGGGGCTCTGATGGGATTATCATCACCTCTGGGGCTCTGATGGGATTATCATCACCTCTGGGGCTCTGATGGGATTATCATCACCTCTGGGGCTCTGATGGGATTATCATCACCTCTGGGGCTCTGATGGGATTATCATCACCTCTGGGGCTCTGATGGGATTATCATCACCTCTGGGGCTCTGATGGGATTATCATCACCTCTGGGGCTCTGATGGGATTATCATCACCTCTGGGGCTCTGATGGGATTATCATCACCTCTGGGGCTCTGATGGGATTATCATCACCTCTGGGGCTCTGATGGGATTATCATCACCTCTGGGGCTCTGATGGGATTATCATCACCTCTGGGGCTCTGATGGGATTATCATCACCTCTGGGGCTCTGATGGGATTATCATCACCTCTGGGGCTCTGATGGGATTATCGTCACCTTCCTTCTACTGTAAGCGGCAAGAATTAGAGGTTGGAGTTGGTTCAAATGGCCGCATAGAAAAGGGAGGACCCTGAGCAGAGATCGGGATGAACTTGGAAGCCGGATGCTGGAGAGAAACAAGCCTAACTCGACCAGTGTCCCAGAGAACAAATAATAAGTATGATTTACGCCAAACATACTATCCACATATGCCATACATTTAGCCAAGGAGCCGATAAAAGCCGCTAACAGGCTCTAGTAATAGCCGCTAGGTGTTATGCAATGATCTCAATGCACAGAAATACGTAAATAGCATAACCACTAGCGGCCTCCAGCAGAGACAACTAACCTGCCTCAGAGACAACTAACCAGTCCCATTGCCACTGTCTCCTCTCCCTGGTGCTGTGAATGAAATGCTGAGTAACATAGTGTAAAATCCTGGGTACTTCCAGTGTCCCAGACAGACCTGTTTTAAAGGGACAGTGCTTCGCTCGGCAGACAATGCTGAATGTGCAAATGATGATGCAGTCTAACTGAATACTATCCTAATATGCCATACATTTAGCCAAGGAGCCAATAAAAGCCGCTAGCAGGCTCTAGTAATAGCCGCTAGGTGTTATGCAATGATCTCAATGCACAGAAATACGTAAATAGCGCAACCACCAGCGGCCTCCAGCAGGGGGCCACAAAGATGAGAAAGTACCAGAGAAACATATAAAAGAACAACTATTTTAGAGGGATTGGTCATAAAATGAGGTCTGAATCCTATTGTTTTCTACACAGCACAGTAGTAACCTAAATACCAAACAATATATTTTCATTAAAATGTTTTATTTGAATCAAGCGAAGAATGATGGAGAAATATTTAATTATATTGGGGCATAGTCAACAGGGAAACTCAATGCCAGTGTGTCATATACATAGGAACATGTCTTTCTTAGTATTTACTAGATTACAATAATATAACAAGTTTCTTTTTTGAATTGCATATCAAAGGTACTTCCAAAATGAATGCAAATATAAAAAGTGACATTTCACAAGACAAAAATGAAAAGACCAGGAAGCTGCTTAGATGTTCATTGCAAGACTGATGAACTGCAAAATAAAAAAGAAAGGAAATATTAGCAAAATCCAGTCAGTTCTTATTTTGAAATAGGTAATAAACATAATAAATGCAATAGAAGAGATGCAAAACATTCCTTTTAAGGATGTGAAAACTGAAATTTAGGCCCAGATTCACAACCCCGGACGTATTGCACATACGTCCTTAATTTCCCGATAGTAGCTACTACACATGCGTAGTAACTATTTTATGTCATCTACATATTGTTTTGTTATGTAGACCGCATATACGCAATCTACGTAACGTCTGGGGTTGTGATTTTGGGCCATTGTTTACAAGTTGAAGGATTATCCGTAGAAGTAAATATGTGCTTGCTAAAGCTCATACTAATGTATAGACTTATTGCATAACACTGTACAACAGACAAAGTGAAGGGATTTTTACAAACTGATTTAAACAAGGACATAATAAAATGTTACCAGCATATATTCTCCTTGTAAGAGCGCTTAGTGTGTTGTATAAAATTCTTTCTCTCTGGTACATGTCTGGCAGATCCCGGGCCAAGAGTGCACAGTGCAGGCAGTTAATTGCACATAAAGTCACAGGGCCAGATTTACTAAGATCCGGGAAAGGAAAAGTGGGGATGTTACCCATAGCAACCAATCAGATTCTAGCTTTCACTTTACATACTAGAGAATGTCAGCTAAAATCTGATTGGTTGCCATGAGCAACATCTCCACTTGTCCTTTCCCACTGCTTTGTAAACATGGCTAACAGTGTTCGATTAACATGCACAAGAGAACCATACACGACTGCTCTATTACTATTCATGCTTAAAGTCCACTTTACATACACTATTCATACTTTGTTAATCCTCCCAAGGTTTATACACTTACCTGTCCTGCATATTGTCTTCTGGAGAAATGACTACCCAGAAAGCATTAAAAAATAAAAAAGGTCAAAATTCCATGGCTGGTGGGCTGGCTCCATAAACAAAGCGTGTGACGCTATGATGTTCGAAAGCAAGGCCCAGCACTGCTGCAGTGTATAAAGATTTATGTCAGTCATTGACATCCTCCTATACACACTGTCGTAGCCCCAAAATATAACGGTAACCTTGATATGGGGCCAGATTTACTATGCTTACTACCAGATTTTAGCTGACATCCTCTATGATGTGATAGGAAAGTGAGAGCTAAAATCTGATTGGTTGCTATAGGCAACATCTCCACTTTTCCAAACTCGCAGCTTAGTAAATCTGGAACATAGTGTGCTTAAGAAAAGAATGTCAATCACTGATATCGATCCTCATAAATATGTGATGGCCCCTTTGTGTGTGTGAATACAGGAGCTACTTTCCCAGTAGCCCCATGATAGATTTGGCCCTGACTGAATAAATCCAGACCCCCACTGCATCCAGACTCCCGTGCGTGAGAGCGTAGTTCACTCCCCTCACACATTAGCAAGTTATAATATAAGATTTATGTGTCTTCCCCACATAAAATAGAGACATTCCGAAATCTGGATAGTTGCAGAAGGGACGAAATACGCCCTCTCTGTACACTTTAAATATCTCCTCTTGTTGCTCCTAGCATATGCACTGTGGCCCGGATTCACAGTACCGGATGTATTGCTTATACGTCTGTATTTAACCGATAGTTGCTACTGCGCATACGTAGTAACTATTTTATGTAATCTACGTCAGTGCTCGAAGTGGAAATTTAGAAGTGGGGGTATGGAAATTTCAGCACCAGACAGCCTTATTGCACCTTCCTTTTGTGTGTCCAACCAGTCTTATTGACCCTTCCTTCTTTGTGGCCAGCCAGTCTTATTGCCCCCTCTTTTTCCAGACAGTCTTATAGCCTCCTCTTTATGAGTGTCCACCCAGCCTTATTGCCCCTCCTTCTGTCTCCAGCCAGCCTTCTTCCCCCTT
>WWET01000710.1:162525-174364 GCA_011038615.1 Limnodynastes dumerilii
CAGTCCCCCTCAGTTACTTACTTACCTGTTTCCTTCCTCCTCCGCGGCGCTGTTTCTGCAGACAGGAAGTGCTCATACAGGAAGTTCCTGTATGGGCTGCTGCAGCTGTGAGCAATGTTCTGTAACTACTGCAGCACCTCATACAGGAACTTCCTGTATGAGCGCTGCAAATCTGTATAGTGAGGAGGGGGATGTCCGGCTCCATGCTCGGCACCAGACATCACTCTGCTCCTTGCTATACAGATTGGCAGCGTTCATACAGGAGACGCTACCAATCTGTATAGCGGGGAGCTATACGCTAGGCGCTGGCCCTGGTTTTGACCTAACTACTTAAAAATTGGGTCTGCTTAGCATTTTCTTTTGACTTAGGACACCTTGAAAAATTTGAGACATTAAGGGCCCGATTCAATGCCTGGTTGCAGTCATTTTTTTTTTCCGAATTTACATGGTGAATTTTAACACGCACCTCATAGAGGTGTAATAGACGGGAATAGGTGCACTTCTCCCTAAGGCCCTGATCCAGATTGGCATGCATATTGGGATGCAGAGTATGTGCCTTACACATGGGTACAAATCCTTAGAAGGCTGTGTGCAATCAAAAGGCACACTCAACAGTTCCTCTGTATGCCTATGCAAGTATGGCACATAGCAGCCAAGCTTATGCAGCTACATAACCATAGACAGTGCACAAGTACAGTGTAGTACATTGTAATTTGACCTTTAAATGGAGGTTATAAATAGCAATGTGCTTATGTTGCAATGTGAAATGATGCAAAAATTATATATCATATTTGACACATGCACAATACCCAAGAAGCAATTTAACAACATTAGAATGATATTCTAATGCAAGTGTCTGAAACAGGTCACGGAGTGTCACCTCTTGGACTTCAATATGAGCTGTGTCTGGTGTAAATGTTTTGACATAACAGTGCTTATTTACGTCTGCTTTCGGCACGTCCTTAGTGTAAATTGACTACATGCCTCCACCCTTTTCCATCCATGAAACGCCCATTAGAATGCAAGTGGTTGTAGAGTGACTTGCGCTCATGTCTTGATTGTATGTAACAGTGTGCACTACCTTTCTGAGCAGGAACGCTGACAAATGCCACACCATCTGGATACTTTAAGCTCTGGATCAGGCCCTAATGTCGGCCTTGAACAAAGAAATTTTGGTAACCACTGAAATGAACACCTGCACTAAATCCATTGTGGCAAATTAGATGGGCATAATGTACAGAATTTTGTACCAAATTGTGAGACTTTTTATAGCTGTTACAGATAAACTGACAGACATTGGACCAGATGCAGTGTTTAAGGAAATCCTTGTTACGTCCTGGACTGCTGTATCCTGTTTTGCCTCTAGGGGCAGAGCTGGACCAGTTATTCTTATCTGTGGACACACATTACCATGACCTGCACCTATTGGCTGCTGTTGGACCTTTGTGGACTAATTACAGGCCCATCACCTACACCTGTGCTTTGCTCATTTATATGTCCTTCTCCCCCTGATCTTTGTTCTTTTTAGTAGTGTCTGTAACATGTATACCATGCCTAACCTCTGTTTTCTTATCCCTGTGTATCTGGTCAGTACTCTGTTACCTCCTTTCTATATTCCCTGCCTGACATCCGTTATCTCTCACCTGTGTATTTACCTGGAATCTGTTACCTTGTATTTCTGTACAGTCATTTTGTCATTTCTGTTTAGTGTATCTGTTCTGTTACTCTGTTACCTGCAATAAACCTCTATTTCTTATATTAGTCTCCTGCAATCCTTCAAACCCCAGGTATTCATAACAATAATGTGAAAGTTATACCTGTGCAATTGCAAGGAGGCTAATTTCATCAATTTTCAGATTGTGAGATAATTCCTAGCACAATTCTTTTAAAAAAAATGCTAAGTATCTTCCCTGCATGCATAGAATAAAATTAAATTTGACAATCCTTGAATTTCAACAAAATTAGAAATAAAATATAAATATATTCAAAAGTATGTCTTACAATCCATGTTTTCAGCTTGGTCCAGAACGTTTTGAACTCTTCAAAAGCAAGGGTATGGTGATCATTGGTCTGATGCAATGTATGTTAAGGATAAATGTGTTCTTAGAAACATCACATTTGACACATTTGCTTAATAAATGCCTTGCAGTCATGCTTTGAATTAGTAACTGAGCCAAGAGATGGCAGTATCCTAAAATCAACTTCTCATTTAATTTAGAATAATATTCATTACCTTACCTGAGAAATATACTGGTATATGATTAATTAAAATTAAACAAACTATATTTCTGTTTTAAATGATGTATTTTTCTTTCTTTTAGGGGGAGTGGGTAGATATGTGATTGGTATTATTGGTGGTTTCGATGTATCACAGATGACATAAAACAATCACAGAAAAGTCTAATACAATCTTTTAAAGAATCCTAGCATATGTTTCTAAAATGGATTCCTACTAATTTTTAAATGTAGTCATGGAATTTGGAACTTAAATCTCAATCTGACTGAAGAATTGTCATAATTATTGCATAGCAGACACACAGAGAACTGTTAAATATATGCATATTTTGGGCTTAAACATTAAAAACATACAACCATCTAAAGTGTAAACTTATTATACATATTTAATAACCATGGACCTGATTCACAACTAAGTAAGAACAGGATTTAAGTGCGTATATTTAAGAGCCGTTAAACTGAGCATGCCCAGAACTCGAAACTACACACTGAAACCATGTAAGAATGATTCATAGATAAGAACGGCTACTTAAGAATGATTTATGCTTGAGAATGTAATGACTTCTGCATGTGTGGCTAGAGGGGCAAGACTCTTAATGCAAATGAGCATCATTCGGGCTACTAATGTACAGTATGGGCATTCCTCGAGACTTAAGAATAATTCACAATTAAGAAGGGCTTGCCCATAGTAACATATGCACAGGAAAAGATAAGAATGCCCCCTACCATAAATTCACACCCGCATGGTTAACAGAGAGCCAAAGCCTCATGTTTCTATTTTTGTTCAATACACAGCTGCTGCGTGATTATAATGAATACATGTGTACACTTTGATTGAAACAGTTACAATCTTATCTTTTAAAACCACTGTTATGTTACCATTTGTGTTTGACTTTAAGGGGTGGGCCGATAAATGGGACAATTTCCCGCTAGGGAAATGTCCCATTATCGGCACCATACAACTCCTCTGCTGGGACAGATAATCCTAGCAGAAGAGGGGAGGGGGCAGCGGTCTATGTTGCTGCTGCTGCTTTATATCTATGTACAAAGCTGCTCTGACAGCTGAGAAGGTATACTTTAAAGCTGTCAGAGCAGCATAGTGCATAGATATACAGCAGCAGCTATTGCAGGCAGTAATACAGATAATAATCAGCCGAAGCCGCGCTTCACACAACGCGTTTTAGGATGATCCCTGTCTGTACTAGTGTCTGTACTGTGTCTCTGCTCTGACAGCTGTAAAGTATACCTTCAGAGCTGTCAGAGCAGCTTTGTACATAGATATAGAGCAGCAGCAGCTTTAAAGCATAGGGAGCCATTCAGCTTGCTGATTGGCTCCCTTAAAATATCGGGAGCTTTCTCCTGATTTAAATCAAACATGTCAAAAGATCAAATAATCACACCAGAGCATTTCTGGTGCATTTATTTGGCGTTTCAAAAATTGATCTGTACCATACACTAGAGTGATTATTTGCCCGATCACCCAATAATTGGTGATCGGGTTGATAATCGCTCTAGTGTATGGTCAGCTTAAGAAAATCAATCTGCTCCTTCATTGAATCAATTATAAATAATGTGTTTCTTTGCTTAGCTGTGAATCATGGGGATATTAAAGATCCTAAATATACGCACGATTCTTAGTTTGGAAACAAAGCTATTCCTAAATATAAGCACCTAGAGATAAGAATGTTCTTAACTCCTAAGAAGCTAGGAGTGTGGTTAGCATTTTTCTTTAGGATCTGTGAATCGTTCTTACTTATCTTTGCGCGCATAACGTTCCTAAATTCATTCTTGTGACTCAGGTCTCATGTGAACATTAGTATGCATTCTTGTCCCCATCCCCTTCTCTATATATACTATGTATTTTAGAGGATACAGTCATTAAAGAGATTATGTTGTTGCATGTCAGAAGACTCAAGTCCTTAAACTTAATATTCTTTGCTGAAAAAAAGCAAAAGATTAATTGTATAGGAAGAAAGAAATATAAACACTAAGTAATATAGGACTGGATCCAGACTTATGAAAAGGGAGTGTTTTCCTATCACTAGGATAAGAAAACACCCACCTTTTGTTAACCGCACATGCCTGAGCGACCATTTCTGATGATGTAGTGGGACATGTTGATAGGAGTAGAGTGATTCTGCTATTTGGGAGGAGGGAAGTATGTATATAGCACAGTGAAGTACTAATCAGACTTCTGCAACATCTCCATTTAAAGTGAGGGTCCTTGGATCATATGTCTGTACAAGCGAGGAGAGCGACACCCCCCTCATCCATATGGAAGATTAAGCACTGGATCCTTGCAGCTGCTTCTGCGCTTAAAGCTCCGAGTGCATTACTATTGCAAGTCTGGATCCGGCCCCTACAAATTAATATCTGTGGATTATATCATCGTATTTTTATTCACTTAAAAAAACTCATTGTAATATATTTATTAGTGTCTGAGTGAGCCTAATGTATTTATTTATTCTGAGGTAGAATGTCTAACATCTCATTGGTGTGTATGTAACTAACAAGTGTTAAATAAATGTGTGTGGCTTCTAAATGTAAGTATCGATAATGTGTTACAATCTTAATGCACTTACTTCTTTGCAGAACAGCATTCAAAACATACTGCAATTCTCTGTCATTCACTTCCATGTCCTGTAGTTCACAAATATAATCTTTATTTAACATAAACATATATTTTCATGTTTGTAAACCATGCATTTGTAAAACAAATATTAGTGCTTAAAAATTATTTAAATATAATTATATATAAATATTTCAGTCTTTGAGTGCTGACATACCACTTTTACTTTCTACTGTGGATATACTCCTGCTGGGCACCTTTGCAAGCTGCCTGTATTGTTTGAGAGCCATCTACCCTGTTTTAGTGTGTGTGAGTATATATAATATATATATATGCTAAATTATCCTTTTTTTAATTTTAGGTACATTTACATCAAAATGCATTTCAAAAGAAAGAAATTACATATTTGCCTTTTTACATAAGTCTCTCTGCTCCTAGTTATCACCTGATGTGTACAGTATCTGCACATTACTTACCATATCGTGTTACTATTGAACAAAAGTTTATACCCAAGACTTTCTTACTTTAATTTCTAATGGAAATTTTTTGCTAGCAGATTTTGTTTATATGTAAAATTTTTACAGATGTTTTATTTATGTTTTGTATGAGCAACATAATATGTCCATTAAATGGAAGCATTTGCCTGGAATAGACACTTATTAAGCTTTGATATCAGCCCTCTAGATCAGTGCTCCTCAACCAGTGTGCCATGGCACACCAGTGTGCCATGGCAACCCAGTGTGCCACGGGATGTTGCCAAGTGTGCCATGGTGCAATGCCTCCAAAAGGAGAAAAAGCACTGGAAGACCTTGCCTTAAGGAAATAAGGAAATACTGGGGAGGCTGCAGATACATGAATGGGGCACAATGGAAACCTGAAGACACATGATTGGTGATACTGGGGAGGCTGCAGACACATAAATGGTGACTACTGGGGAGGCTGCAGACACATGATGGGGGGTAACATAGTTAAATTAGTTATAAGATAAAAGTTATTAGCTGCAATGTTAAATTTATCAAATAAAAAATATCAATTAAATGTCATTTCTGTGTATGTACTTTGTAATTCCTGTTTTTTTTTTTGTATATTTTGCTTTTGGTGTGCCGTGGAATTCTAGGAAGGGCTTAGGTGTGCCAAGGGTGAGAAAAGGTTGAGGAGCACTGCTCTAGATGATGTCCCTTGTAAGAACTATTATTATGTGGTTCCATTTTACTAAGAGAGAAGTTGAATATATTTTTGGTGACATGGTTGTTTTTATTTATTTCTAAAAACACAACATTGTGTTGTTCTTCAAAGTAAAAAGTTAACATACAGTGGATATAACATTTTGGCATGCTCCTTAATAAAATGAAGGCTTTTGTGATGTAAATCCTGAAAAATATGACGTCTGAAAAAAGTTGTCAACCTTTATAATGGAATCGTAGCAACATTCATATTTAACCAACCACATTAAGAATTAAACTTGAATATTATATATCTTACCACCAAAAGCATATGCTACTTACTTCTCCAGCAATTTGCTCAAAAAAGCCACGGAATTGTTTTTCTTCATCTGTTTCTTTGTGTGGAGGATTTGGTTTTGGTGGCTGTAAAAATATGAATTTATAAAAATACTAATGTTATAATAGTTATTATGAATAAATGAAATAGTTCCACTGCAAAAAAAAAAACTGATGGCTTCACTTAAGCCCAAAACCACAACTCTAAACAGTTTCACCTTTTCTTAGATGATCACAGTTATAAAGAGACTTACATCAGGAACATCCACTTTTATATCTCCTTCGATCTCTCTGTAAAAAAAGATATATCTCTTAAATTACAAGGTTTCATATATTTCTGAAGCAACTTTGTTTTAATGGCAAAATTAATTATTTTTATAGGTAACTCCGCATGTTTTTACCTTGTCACATAACCAGCTTGTTTTCACAAAATTTGTTATAGTAACAAAAAAAATACATATGATCATAACACACTAATTGACCACACAGCTACTGAATAAGCAAATGGGATTACCTATAAACATGGTTTGGATCAAAGACTGCCAAGAGTTCATATCATAGATGCTTAGATTCACTCCACTGCCTGCCTACAGCAGTGGTTCTACCATTCAGTGGCACATGCTACTGAATGGCAGAAAAAAAAAACAACTCACTATGTTGACGGTGTTCTGTGATCTGTGCACTGGTGACTATCACTTATTTATACTTATATAACAAATATGAAACTCTGGCGGACCAGCCTCCTATACCCAAGCAGTGAGAGCCGCTGCTGAGAAAATGCAATTTTAGAAATAGAGAAAGTTGAAAGCTACTTTTCAGCTGTCCCTATTTTGAAAATAGCGGTATTTTGGATTCAATTGTTAATTAATTTTTCATTCTTTGACAACGCCGCCGCAGACCCATTGCACCAACTGGAGGCGAGTATGACTATGAGGAGTTTTAGGGTTAGGCTGCGGGGAGGGGAGTTTTAGGGTTAGGCTGAGGATAAGGGAGTCTTAGGTTCAGGCTGTTGGGGGGGGGGATTTTAGGGTTTGGCTGAGGGTAGGGGAGTCTTATGGTCAGGCTGAGGGTAGAGGAGTCCTAGAGTCAGGCTGCGGGGAAGGGAGGGTTAAAGTTAGGGTAATGGAAGGAGAAGGTTAGGGTAATGGAAGGGGAGGGTTAGGGTAAGGATTAGGGTAAGTGTTGGGGTTAAATTCATACTCACCATTCAGCGCGGTGTCTTCTATTTTTCGTTGGGAGGCAGAAGCAATTGATTTTATTGGCTTTTTGAAAAAGGGCTGTTTACAGAGGCGACCCACACCCATGCACAAGACACCCCTCTTCTCATCTTTGAAGTCAGCTGTTTTTTTTCTTGTTTATTTTATTTTTTTTAAGGGAAATAAAACTTCCCTATGCTAAGGGCCTTGTGAAGCTATTCTCTGTGTTCTGCACAGAAGCACCGTGCCCGCCATTTCTTCACATCACACACAAAGGGCATTTGGGACACAGAGCACAGTGAAGAGGTTCAATGGCAGAAGTTAGAAGAAGAAAGTATACGTAAGACAGAAATAGAAAGAAGCGCTCAGCGTTTTATAGATTCTATAATAGAACATCACAATTGTGCATTAAATCAATCAGTAAGATAGAATTTTGCAGATGAAAATAGAAAAAAGAGGATGGAAGTAAAGGTAACAACAGTTTGCAGTTAACTATATATGGCTATTGCAGCGAAGCAGGGTAGACATCTTTACAGCCATATGGCTCCCTGCAATCTTATCGCATTGTGCCAGCCATATTTTACAATGTCCCCTGCATTCTTCTACTCTGTCACATTCCCAGGCCTTAATATATCCCACATATATTATAGTGTATTTATAGGCCTTTAATATACTTTGCATGTACTGTAAAGGCTAGGTTCTTTTTCTGTTGAATCAAGTGCTTTAACCCCCCCCCCCTCCATTAAAATAATATTTTTATTTAATTTTACAATAAAATTTATGTTTAGGCTAAATCAATTTGTTTAAACTTCCTTACTTAATGCTGGCTTTCTTTTCTGAGAAAATTCTCAGGCAAAAGTCTGCCTCTTGATGAGGTTCAAAAGTTGTTGGAACAAGCATGTATTCTCCAGGGGGTAACTTGAATCTCTGGGAAATTTCCCTCAAATTAATGTAGGTTTTGCTTCTTGCTTTAGATGCATTAAATTTGAAGTAATCTTTAGTCACCTGTGACTTTTCTCCAGGACTCTGCAGACCATAAACACAGGATATTAATATCATAAACAATGTATCATTTTCACATTTCATCTTAAAATACTTAAAGAATTAGAAGGCTATTTTTGCAGTGAGCATAAAAAACGTTTTATGTTTTGAAGTTTTGTTTAAATTTCTACATGAAATAAAATGGGTATATGGTGCAAGACGTATTGTGTATTTTATGGAGGTCAGTAGGGCACAGTCAGTGTATTATATGATGGTCTAGGTTTCAGTGTATACCGTAAGGCAGTCATTATGGGGCAGTATCTACTGTATGGCTGTAAACAGAATAATTATTCATTTGAAAATCATTTATAATCATTGGATTAAGAATAGGATTTTCTAATATGTACCATGTAGCCAATGTGCCCAAACAATTTTTTCATTTGGTCAATTAATATTTGTTTTAGAGTTATTAGAGTGTTTATTTAAAGTTGTTTTGACTATATTTACTAAAGAAATAGGACTCACCTATTTAGTTGAACTGAGAGCTCTTTTTAATGAAAAAGTATCATCACCTAATTGTCATTTTTGAAGTGCTGATATTTATCACATACCAGAGGATATAATTCAATGTAGGAATTTGCCTATATGTATTATGACTTCCAGCTTCTCTAATACTCTTCTCTAGTATGGTGATTCTAACTCGTGCTAATATTTTACACTCCATTTCCTTGTTTACAGAATAAATAAAATTGAGGAAATAATGTGTTTTGGGGACAAATGTGTGACAAAAAGGTATAATATGTATTGTACAGAGAGTGGTGGGTCTGTAGGGGATTTCTAAGTACCCTGGCGGTGATTAATGTGATTGTGGAGCTATAATTCTTAATGTGGGGAGAGTGCAGTATAGACATATTTAAATTTTAGGTAGGAGAGAACAGATTAAATAAATTGACTATGCATTTCACTGCCATTCTGCTCTGTGCACACAAATATATGATTAGCTTTCATAATCCCACTTAAAAGAAAGGTCTTTTCCTTTGTACACATAAATAAGGAAGAAAAAAAAAGTTCAATGTTTAGTATAATTGGGTGATAGATTTTTTCAGGAAATACAATATATACAATATAAAATATTACCGGATAGATTGCATATCCTATTGTTAACATGTCAGCTCCAGCTTTTTTCAGCTTGCGTCTGTTCTTCTGCATTAAAGCTGCAATAAAGGTGCACTCGTTCTGGCCATCATCCTTCTCTTTGAGGGTTAGCTTAATTTGTGGATTCGTCCAAAATGTTTCTTAACAGAAAAGTAACATAATAAATAGGCATCAGCTATAAAATACAGATTTACACAATAAGTTTACGTTCAATGTATGGAAATAAAACAATCTGTTTATTAAAATAATTTGAATATTATTAGCTACTCGTGCTGGATTTCTTCTGTACCATCAGCTGCAATCTCTTTTTGCTCTTAAGTAAATCTTCTGAGGATCCCTTCTCTAATCATTGTGAACACTACTCCCTGCTCTGTGTATGGTGGTTAACAATATTCCATAAAACAAACACCCTATATGGATGATTTGCAAGGACAGATGACATCAATAACACCCACAGAGTACAGAAATAGGAGCCATCTCCAGAAGATAATTGTGCATGAAGAACAGCCATCACCAGACGACCTTCTGCGATATAAAGAACAAACATTTTTCATGCATCCACTTCCTACTGCTTGTCTTTATTCCGGCCGCACCACTCTCAATCAAACAAAAATCCTACTTAAGGACAAATTACGTGTTGCTGGTTGATAATTCCACTTAGAGAAGCTACAAATGCCTTGGCAATGGGAAGCGGATGCTGAAATCTCATTTACGGCTGTGTCGATTAAGAAAGTATTACTCTTTAGAAAGTTTTACTAATTAATTGGTAAGTAGGCTAATTTATTTTTCACCATACTTACACATTCATTAATTCGGAAACCGCTAACATAGACCTGTCGCATAGTTGCAGACCCATCGCAACTAGACAGGACAGGTGAGTATGTCAGGGTAGTGTTAGATTTAGGCTGCGGGGAGGGAAGTCTTAGGGTCAGGCTGCGTGGAGGGGAGTCTTAGAATAAAGCTGCTGGGAAGGGAGTCTTAGGCTTAGGCTGTGGGGAAGGGAGTCTTAGGGTTAGGCTGCAGGGAGGAGAGGGTTAAGGTAATGGAAGGGGAGGATTAGGGTAATGGAAGGTGAGGGTTTTTGTAAGAATTAGGGTTGCTCAGAGGTGCGCTCTAGTAACAGTAAAGAAATATTCATGAAGCAAACATTAGGCTATTATTAATTTAAGCTACATTTAAATGTTTGTGGTCAATTTCACTAGTAGCTTACCAAGTACAGAATAGGAATGAGCAACTACAGTTTCTTAACTAACATACAAATAATAACAGAAAATAAGGAACCTAAAAAATTTCGGCATCCACCAGCAGTAGAGCCTCTGACCCAGCTTCCTTCATGGAATGTCACCTCCCATTTATGCTCCGTGTCATCGTCTAAGGCATCGGGAGTAAGGTTACAAATTTCTACTTTATCAAAGTATCTCTTGAAGTCATCAAATGTCATCCTAAAGACAAATATTTAAAACACATGTCAGAACTATATTATAAAGAATGTAAATGTGATGCCTCATGATGGGAAGAATACAGAAAGAGAAATTGGGAACAGTATTTCAAAGCATATTTATTTATATTTGACTTAACATATACAAGAAAACTGAAAATAAGTTAATTTAATGAAAGGGAGGTGTTATAATAAATAGGTATATAATACAGTATGTAACAAAATAACTTTACCAGAACTCCCCATCATCAAGTGATGTTTGGCAGAGCCTCTTTCTCTCTGCTGGGTCAATAGAATTCCATTCTGAAGAGCTAAAAAGAAAATTATACAACAAGGTTTACCATGTAATGTTACTTATTTTCTATAAGCAATTAAAATAAAATGTAAAGGTACAAATATGTACTGTAAATGTTTAACAAATTTTAAAAATGGGTTTTATTAAAATATATATTTATTTGAATAATAATTTTGGAAGTTAGAAACAATATATTGTAAGGTGCAGCTTTTATTTAATTCACAGTATTAAAGACACAGTAATTTACATCAATAAGCTTAGGCGGCTCTGTGGTAGCACTTGTGCCTAATCTGTGTGGAGTTTTATGTTTTCCTTGTATCTGTGTGGGTTTCCTCTGGGTGCTCTGGTTTCCTCCACATGCTAAAAGCATACTGGCATATTAACTGGCTGCTAAACCTAGTGTGTGTTTTTATGTGTTAGGGTCCTTAGTATGTAGCTCTAATGTAATAATAAATAAGCGTTAATAATATG
>WWET01000710.1:183005-193231 GCA_011038615.1 Limnodynastes dumerilii
TTTGCCTTAGCCGGGCAACATCTGCCCGGCGCATGCGCAGATCGGCTCAAAAGCCGATCTTACGCTTACGCCCGCCGTCCTAGCGACGGCGGGCGTTATTCTGGATCTGGCCCAATGTACCTACGTGACCACAAACATTACACAACTTTATGGTAGTACACAGTATAGTATAGTGGAAATAAAGATTATGTATAGATGCAAACACTTCAGTCACAATATGAATAGAGTAAAACAATAAATAAAATGTATGATTTTATTGCAGTATATATAAAATATATGACAATAGCACAATCCTCCAGCAGAGATTTCCAAACACTGGCCCGAATCCACAACTCATATTGCTAATAATAGGAGACTTACATGCACTACCTACAGAAGTCTCTGATCAGTCAGTAATCTGTCTCTGCACGTCAAGCAGGTCCACTCACCATGAGTATTAGATAGGCATGGTGGGTGGGCTACAGAATGGTAATCGTTCATTAAGGCCGTTCCAAAGCCCTTATGTGGAGACTTAAGGAAGAGTCCTGCATGAGGCCCGCACGTGTGAGGTGAGTGCAGGGAGTGTGCAGAGTTTCCTCTCTGCATTTATGGAACTCGCGATTTCAAATGCCATACATTAGACTCCATTGCATTGGCTAACGTATGGAATTAGATGCAGTACCGGATTAGTATTATGTTTGGGTCTGAAATTCTATGTCGGGGTCAGAAATAGAGTGTGTAGTGTCAGCCGCCTGGACTTAGTCATGTGGCAGGTGCAAATATTTTATGTAACTGATGCTTATTTCTGTGTGTTCAGATCTGGATCGGGAGCACTTGCATTGGCCGCACTTACTGTACATTGACTATGTGGCTCCTCCTCTCCCCTCCCACAACACATCCTTCAGAACACAAGCTGCCACAGCTTGAGCTGCATTAGGATCTGAATGGGTGCAATTGTTGGCGCTTCATTTCTGAGCATGTGCAGTGATAAATCACATTGATATATGTTATGTGAGCTAATAGCAAATAGCAAAAGTCTGCACTTTTGTGTCAAGTGCACTCCCATGACACGCCCCTCTGACGGACGCAATTCAGCTGACTTCTGCAGGCCATAGCCCTACCTTAACTTCTCCATGTATAAGTTGTGCAGACTTAACGAACGTGCGGCTGTAAGTGCCTAACCCAGTCCATATGGTACAATTAAAATTCCCCCCACATTATGTATTCTCCCACGTACAGCGTATAGTCATGCCCTGTTGTATAGCGTTGTGCACGTGCGGAAATCAACTCTGTACGTGGTGAGATCCAATGTGTAACATCTGCCGCATGCATGCAAAGATCGCTATAAAAGAGCAAACTTATGCACCCGGCATGCGTATGTTTGCAAACGTCATTCAGTTGTGAGGGAGATGAAAGATTTCTAATTACCCATTTTTAAGATTCAACTTTTATAAAGCATATCTTTGTTAATCCAAGATTTTTGGTGTGAGCATATGGACTAATGGTTAGTTGCTATTTAATACTTCAATGCAATAAATTGAAATTGCACTTACAGTATCTTAAAATGTATGATTTCAATGTTATGGCATTTATTTGAGTTTAAAAAGTACAGTCACTTGTAATTAACTTTTTTATCAAGGATTTTAAAATAAAATGAAATAAATACCACAAAAACAAAAAGCGTACTCACTTGAAAGTGAAAAATGCCGGCATACCCAGAACCAAATGACTGGTCAGGTGGAACTACTCTGTACAGCACCTTCTCATTGAGGGTAAGAGAGGCAATTGCTGCTAAAAACCAGCAGTCCCCTGTAAATAAAAACATATTGGAAATGTATTGTGCAAAGTAACTACAGTATATAGAACACACAAATGAGCTTTGATTACAGAAAGTGTATGAAATTGCTTAAATTCTTTTAGTGGCTTGTCAGCCATATTTGAATGCATAATTTTGTATAATGCCACAATTATGCAATTTATTTTTTTTTACAGGCAGTTCAGATTTACAAAGCTGCGAGTTTGGAAAAGTGGAGATGTTGCCCATAGCAACTAATCAGATTCTAGCTGACATTCTCTAGTATGTAATAGGAAAGTGAGAGCAAGAATCTGATTGGTTGCTATGGGCAACATTTCCACTTTTCCAAACCCGCAGCTTAGTAAATCTGGCCCTAAAAATGTTCAAAATTCAACACAGTTTATGTGAAACACACCCTTCTAAAAAGCAAACTGAACTACTTTTCTTTTCCTTTATTTCTTTGTTTGCATGGATGCATTATGGTGGTTTTTTTGGCAGTGCTATCAGGAATACTTTTTGTTACATATCATTACAATGCCATTTAAAGCAATTAGCTCTAGTGTTGCACACTTAGGACCTGATTCACACTTAAGAATCTTCTTAAAATAAGAACTTAAAGTCACACCTGGGCTAAACCATGTTGATTGCAGGGGAGCCATATTTCATCTGTTGCAAACAGTACTAGTGTTGAGAGGTGGTATTTCCCAGCCCAAGTCTAAATAACAATGTAATAGTAAAGCTGGTCAGTATCTGTGTGCAGTAAGCAATTCAAAGATATATCCTGAATGCAAAGAATACAAATAAATTAATTCCCCCTGCAATCAACATGGTTTTGCCCAGGAGTGACTTTAAGTTCTTATTTTAAGAAGATTCTTAAGTGTGGTCCTTAGTTTCAACTTATTTTTAATTTGTAATACCTTAGAAAAAAGAAAAATGTATTAAATGGAATAGAAAATAGAAATATAGAAAATAGTTTCCAATACTTTTAATTACTTACCAAGGTCACCTTGGCACACATCTGTTCTTGAAGCACCACCTAAAATAAACTCAGGATCTTTAACAATTTCCTGTGAAAAAAACAAACACAAATGTTAAACTACAGAATGAGTTTTTTTTTCAAGCAAAAACATGAATTGAATTAATGAATTAATGAATTTTACAAAATACAAGCAAATTTTCTATCTTTAAAGAGCATTACAATTATTTCAGTAGATTTTAAGGGCTCAATTTACAAACTGGCAATTACTTCATTTTCATGATATAAAGACAGTTTTCAGCTGAAAACGGTCTTTATCTCCATTTCCATTCTCAATGCAATGATTGCCATGGAAACCATGGCGATCATTAACAATAGCACTCCCAATCACCAGCCTGCAGGCCCACAGATAGCTATATTTACTTAATGTTGGCGCAGATTTTACTTTACTGTACAATTTATTTACCTCCCTCCATGCTTATGTGCGTTAACTATGCCGCCCTGTCCTGCCCTCCCGCCATACCAGATCTTGAGGATCCAAATCCATGTTGGGAGCTCTCTGTGAGCGCAAGGATGCCAGGTCATGCTGACGCTTGGAGAACCACAAGCGCCAGCATACTTTGTCATCCTGTGCTCAACACAACATGCTAATGCCCCCCCTAGATACCTAATAAAATATAAGGCCAGCCCTTTACATTAAAAAAATTATTTGTTGTGCTGGGCACAGGATGACAGGACATGCTAGCGTTTGTGGTTCTCCATGCACTGGCATCCTTTATTTGCAAGCACCAGCATGCCCAAGGATGCCAGGGCATGCTGGCACTGGGAGAACCACAAGCGCCCGCATGCCCTGTCATCTTGTGCCCAACACAAACAAATAATCCTTGGGCATGCTGGTGTTTGTAGCACTATAAGCATCAGCATGCCCTATACTTTATAAAATTGAAATTTTTTTCAATCTATTTGAGGGGGGAGGGGATTATAAAATGAATCTGGTCCTAACACAGAGATCTGTTTATTATTTCCATAGAATTGGTAAACAAATTTTCCCAATCAGGTGTCTTTGTAAAGGACCAGTTGAAAATCAGCATTGCCACCAGTCCCGTGTGAGACGTGGGAAAACCCCTGCTTTTTTCCCGGGTCTGAATTCTGGGTCTACAAAAAAGGGACGTTTCACATCACCCCCAAATACCTGGGTTTTTGGACAAAAAACTGTGTATTTAGTGGTGATGTGAAAGGTGCTCCTGGGTGCTTTAGGTGGCATGGCTGATTTTTAGTCCCAGTCCAACCCTGAGAGTATGTTACAAGTATTGGGACTGGAGATTGTGGTGGTGTAATATAAAATACACAGAGAGTTCTGTATCTGGGAACCAGATCCAGACCAGTTTTTGAAAATATCAATCCTTTGTATGTTACAGTATTTCCTTCATTTTTTAGCAGGTCATAAAACACAGTGAAAAGCATTGTTGAATGCATATCTAGCCTGTGGTCTTATCTGTCAAGCAGACACACCCTTCAGTAATTACAGGTGTTCTGTCACTATGGTAACAAACAGATAAGTGTCTTTAAAGGAGGAATATTACATACCACATAGCAGGAATCAGCAGTTGCTAAGTACTTTCAAAATAGAAATGCACTGAAGACTATGTAAAGATATCTCTAAAAAAACACACATTTATGGTGTACTTAAAAGGTATTGTCTAATGTAATCCAATGTACGAAATTACTAGTAAGCCAAATAACCTGCTGGACACAGTGGCCCTGATCCAGATCTGAACTGAAAATCAGGTACATCCCATTCAAAACATAGCGCAACCCTGGCACCCGGGGCTTGCACTCTGAGGGGCGTATTGAGGGAGGGAAGGAGTGAAGGGGTGGAATCAATGTACAGGGGTGTAAGGGTATGTCAAGGCAAATGCACTTGATCCTGTTTAGAATGCAGATGTAACCTGCATGTTGTGACCAGCTAGAGGAGGGTACCATTTTTCAAAAGAAAAGGTGTAATAGAACACGAGGGCATGGATACAAACTGGAGGGTGGTAGATTCAAAGGAAATGTGCGGAAACATTACTTCACTGAAAGGGTGATAGATAAATGGAATATTCTCCCATCTGAGGTGGTTGAGGCCAATACAGTAGAACAATTTAAACATGCTTGGGATAAATATAAGGGTATCCTAAATTGTAACCCCAATTGAGGGTAAATAGGGTCTAGGGTCAGTATAGTTTTCAATAAACAAATGGGCAGACTAGATGGGCCATGTGGCTCTTATCTGCCGTCACTTTCTATGTTTCTATGTAAACAAGGTTACTTTACGTTACCTACTGTAGGTCATGTCTAGGTGGGGGGGCACTCATTCAGAAGCTAAAACAGTGTGTTTCATTGTTGTCCAGCAAAATAAATGAAACGTATATGGAATCACTGCTAGTGTATTGTGTGATATTTATTTTTTCAGAACTGTAAATAAAATAACTCATATTTTCCTGTAAATTCCTTTTTCCATTGCTTTAGAACATAAACAGTACAACTGAAGATTCCCTTCTATTTATAACAGTTTTTAACCCTGTCAAACACATTATACAACCTTGCACTTGTAGGGCACATTTGGAGATGTAGAGGTTGTTACTTTGTGCACGTTACTTGTGCATGTGGATTGAATGTACCAGTACCGTTTATCACAGCACGCAAGTACAGCACGCAGGGTGCGTTACCATGTCGCTTACATCTGGATCGGGGCCAGTGTGTCTGGAAGGTCTTTTTTCCAAACAAAGACAAAGGCCCTGATTCAGGGTTTGAAAATAAGAGAGGAAAGTTACACCTGGGCAAAACCATGTTGATATCAAGAGGAATACTTTACTTTTGCTTACTGCACACAGATGCTGACTAGCTTCACCTTTACACTGTTATTTAGTCTTGGGCTGGGAAACATCACTTTTCAGTTATAATACGGTTTGCAACAGATGAAATCAAGTGTTTTGCCCAGGTGTAACTTTCCTCTCTTATTTTCAATCTCTGAATCAGGGCCTTTGTCTTTGTTTGGAAAAAAGACCTTCCAGACACACTGGCCCCAATCTAGATGTAAGCGACATGGTAACGCATCCTGCGGGCTGTACTTGCGTGCTGTGATAAACGGTACTGGTACATTCAATCCACATGCACAAGTAACGTGCACAAAGCAACAACCTCTACATCTCCAAATTGTGTCTTTGTATTTGTTTTGTTAACTTTTTGGTTTGTTTGTTTTACTATTGAAAGTCTGTGGTGGCTTCCCATTGAAAACCTCAATGCAAGCTGTCAGAAGGTTTATCAGTAACCGGTAGTGTAAAAGCAAAAATGACTGCTGTCACTTCTGTAACATTACATTTATAATTAACAAATTGAATACCCCCAAATTTAGAGCCACAAGCATATAAGCCTAGAATGGTTACTTAAAAGTGGGGGTTGGGGGGAATGACTTTATCAGTCTTTGCTTAGAGCTTGTGAAACTAATGTCTATATATATGTCTATATATCAGCTGGATCTATAGTACCTATGGGTAAAATTATGGATTGGGATTTGTGAAAGGTTTTGCAAAACCTGAAGTTCATTTAATCATGTGATAAACACACTTCTAAAAAATATATTTTTTAAAACTACACTGCAAGTCAGAGCCTTGATAACCACTAATTGATATAAAGAGTACAGTAATGGTATATGACAATGTACAATACAGACTGTAAGCTTGTTAAGCAAACAAACAAGAAACTGGTTGTCATCTGGACTGGAAAAATGGTTTTCTGTCTTTTTAAAAGGGTGAGGGTGTCTTTTGCTGATTACCATTTAATAATCTAATATTTCGTTTTTGCTCGATGTAGATGGTAATAACAATGCCAAAGACTGCTGTTAGGATTAACAGTGTCACTTCTATTTGATTGGAGATCTTAAGGCTTAAAGTTGTGAGAGAGCAACATAACTAGTGTAATTAGGAAATGCATTGTAGCAATATGGGTGCAAATACAAAAACATGCAGTATTTACCTTACATGTCGAGAAACATCTGAGTGGGAAATTTTTGTCTAGCATTGGGAATTAGTTTTGTTATTTGTATAGTTGGCTCATTTTGCTTCATTTAGCTTCTGACGAAAAACAAACTATTGTATTACAAACTTCAGCAGAATCTGCTGCAAATAATAATGATACAATAGGATAACAGATTTCAAATCATTAATACTACTTTTTGAAGAAATCCAGTACACACTTGGATCTTAGCCATAAAGTGTGAGTCATATAAAATAGATAAAGCTGGTTGAACAGGACTTGCTGACAAGTTTTCCACCTCTTAGTTAAATATGACTTGTCATTTGACAGTAGCAAAGTTCAACAAAATTCTAACCATTCTTTCTGTAAATTATGTAAGATTAGCCTTTGGGTACAGAATGGTGTTGTGGACAGTAGTAATATTACATACCTAGGGCCTGATCCAGCGCTACGAAAATTCGCAACGACGGGCGAATGCGAACGTACGCTCGTCGTATCAACCTACACGCCCCTCGCACTCCCATAGTAAAGTCCCTGCTTACGGCGGCTATACCCTACACTGGGTACGACCGTCGGCCGTACGAAAATTCGCAGAGAATACGCTGAGAAAATACGCTTAGCACGCCCATACTGTACAATTTAAATGGCTATCCCCGCCTCCCTGTAGTAAAACGGGCGCCCAGCCGACCATCGTAAAAAAAATACGCTCGGCGAGCGAAAAATACGCTAACGATACGCCCGCTATTCGCTCATGACGCGCGGGCGACCGGAACCTGTCATACTGGGCATGCGCATTGCGAATTTTTGACCGAAAATTCGCTTACGATGAGCGTACGCTCGCTTGCGAGCGTTGCTCTGGATCAGGCCCCTACATACTAGTGCATTTGTATGTAAGAGTAAATTCATACCCAAGGGCATAACTCCCATTGGAACAAGTTCTAAGGGGCCCAAAGGTTAGAAGCACTGACATTTAAAAACAAAATATATGTGGATCTACTTTTTTTTAATGTCTCTACTCATACCAGCAATGATATAATCTATATTTCAAGTTCTGGCATCAGTGTGTCTGTAGGTGCCAGGTTTATTACAGCAGGGTTAGTTTATATTTACATAATGTGCAGTGTGAAAAAGGTGTATAGTTACAGACTAGATTAAGGAGGTTAAGTGTGGCTGATAATAGAAAGACACTGGATCAGATCAAGATATCTGTGCAGTAGAGGGGAGAGAGGAGACCCCCACTCACTCACACACAGCCATCTGAGAGCAGACTTCTACGTTACAATTGCTGATGCATCTTCCTTTAATACTGGGACGCATCGGATGTTTGGATTGGGGCGACGGCACTTAGCATACCTATTACTGTACAATTTAATTAGTTCCCCCTCCCACCTTTATACGCAAAAGCCTCATCCCGCCTGCCTTTGGACTTTGGAAATGCAGTGGAGAGTTTCCAAACACAGAAAATGTGTGTATTTTCATATCCTCTGGGTCAAAAAAGGCCCATTTTGTGTAAGTGTGGATCTGAGAAAAATCTTAGCTGCGCATATCACTAAGATAAACAAACAAATAAATAAAGAAAACGTTGCAACTCTAATGTATAAATTACATTATTTTTTATAATTGATAACAATTAAAAATGTTGACTTCAATTCATAGATGCATATACCCAAAACTCCTGTAGCACATTAATATAGTTGTCAACATACACTAATAAAATAATAACTTGGTGTGCAAACAGTTAACAAAGTGCTTGGGTGTAAAAAGAAATTGTCTAGGTCCTATGGACATAAAAATGGGAGCAGCAGTTTTCAATAAACAAATGTAAACAGGATAGTGCTTAGATGGAGAAGATAATCCACTATTTTTGTACTGGTAGTTAACCAAGAGAGTTCATGCCAGATAAGAGTGTTCAGTGCTTCCAAAGAAAATAATTAACAGTGAATAGATGGTGGAACAGATATGTAATGGTCCCAGGCACAGTAATGACCAGATTAATAACAGAGATGGAAATCTGACTGGATCGATGTTTAAAGTACTGTGTCCGAGAATAGCAAAATCCACTGAGGCAGGAATATCAGAATAAGGGTAACTCATGGGGAACCACTTAGCTGCACAGTCTGAGGAGGAAGTAGTGAGAGGCGGTGAACAGGGGTCCCTGCTGATTTTAGCTCAACTATGTTCTCGAACGCCAGTACTAGATAAATGGAACAAGCACAGCTGTTTTCACACAGTAGAAAGGGGTAAAGCTTCTAACTGTCAACACGTTTCATCAGCAACTGGACTTTTTCAAGAGCAGTGTGCTCATTTCTCAGTGGCTGTGGAGATTCAAAGCTGGTTGCCCGCTGTATTCATCTTTCTGTGCAGGCAAGGGAAGGCCACTCCCTTCACATGTATGGACTTTGGAATGAGAGACCCTACTTGATTTTCACACTTAATATAGATGGTGTGGAAATCTGGATTGTACGTAAGAGCTTTTTCCAAGCAATTACCATACCACCCTCTCCCACCCTGTGTACACAATATATACTGTACATAGATTGCCCCATCCCATTGTGATGAAAGAGTTTGTGTGCGCATGCATTTTACTTTACTTTATTCTGGATCTTGTCCATAGCCACAAGAAGCACCAAGAAAGAGTAGGGAGGAGGCCAGCTCCAACAATACTGCCCTAGCAGGTACAGTACAGTTTTCAAAGTTGCTCTACTGGGCAAAACCTCCTGCACTGGTTTGTCCCGGTTTACATAAGCTGTGTTAACTCCCAGGCAGGGCCTCTGCCTTGTGTGTGTTTTTATGTGTCTAGGAGGGAGCAGTAGTCAGACACAGGGCCGCCATCAAGGGGGGGGACAGCAATGACTATTGTCTCATGGGGGCCCGCTGAGTAGCGGCTGATAAAGCAGGTCCGTTGCACCCCGCCCTTATGTGACATCACCAATGAAGTGTCCCGGGCCCTGCATTTGCTGACTATGCTTGGCAGGTATAAGTTATGCCCACTAATCTGACTGTGTCTTTTTGTCTGTGAAATAGCCCTGATTCACATTTAAGAATGTGCCTAATGAGATGCGTAAGAAGGAGCCTGCCAGTACTCCGTATGTAGGAAGTTAAGAAAAGTGGGTGGGGAAGGCATTTAAATAGGACAGTGTGGGCTGGGTTTGTAAACTCTTTAGCAAAATCTGCATAGACATACGCATGGAGAGTTAAGGCAGCCCTATGGATGCCAAAGTCCGCTAAAATCCGTAAAAACAAGAAGAGACATAGGAGTGCACTTGCCACTTAGCTGTGTATTTTTGCGAATCTGCACATACTTATTTCACTCTTATCTGTGGATCAGGCCCATTATCATCATTTTAAAAAATTGTTGAGAATAATGTCAGTATCTACAACAGAAGTAAGCCTGAAGAACTGAAATAACAATTTGACAATGCCACTGCTATAAATTTGTATACGTCACTGTATATTCAG